>BQNB010126508.1:0-19591 GCA_026074375.1 Tanacetum coccineum | reverse complement strand
TGGTTAGATATGTTGCATTGCATATCCCTACATGTGTCCCTCTAAAAATAAACCAACATCGCATCAACCACCAACTTTGAATTAGCAGCCACACACAGTTCCTCTAGACGTACAAGACGAGCCATGACTATACTTAGAAATGAAGAAGTGTTTTGTTAGGTATGAAAAGGTGTATGAATACTGGATATAATGAACCTTTAAATAGCAAAACCTAAGTTGAAATGGATGGTCATTAATTCACCCAAAAGTCAAAAGTGTAAGAACTAGGAACTAAACATAAGTTAAAACGGAGAGTCCCTAAGCCTAAGTCTTTCTTGGGAAGACAAGTTGGTCCGTGTTTATTAGCCGGGAAAACGTAAAAGACAATTTGAGACATCAAGGACCAATAACATAATAGGAAAAAGACAAAAACCATAAAACTAACGGGTACTATTTCCAGTTTAAGATTTTAGTTGGTCAAGGACCAACGGTGTAACTAGTTTTTGTACAAAATTACCATAATACCCATTGGGTGGTGAGATTAACAGATAAAAATAATGATAGTTACTGCTTGGGACCAAGAGCGCACCAAAGTTGCCACTTTCGGGACTATTTTGGCGGATTTCCCAAATAAGGGACAAAACAGGCAAACAGGGCTGACATCAGGGACTAACGATGTAAATTACGTAAAAAAACTCAATTTAGTCGCCTTTTGTTATCCACAACCACTCTACCCCTTTACAACTCTCATTTTTAATTATCTACCTCTTAAACAACTACATCTTCTTCTTCACTATATCAACACCCACTCTACTCCCTCTTCCACAAACAACAAACTATTGGTCGTATGTTTATGTATATCCCGTATATGTCTTGTATGGACTAAAGCCCGAGTGTTATTTATTAGGGCTTGCACACTATATATGTATGATTTGGTGATGTTAATAGAAACAAAACACTTTTATCCTACATGGTATCGATCCAAAACGCACGATCCTCCTAAAACCCTAAAACTCTAAAACTCTAAAACTTATGATCCCCCTTTATACTTTTGTTCTTCTGTCGATCATTGGTATTGTGATTACCAGTCGACGAATCATGTCTGTTATTATCGACCGTTGGTATTTATGATTACCACTCGAACTGTTTAGTTAATTATGTGTTCAAAGTTTCTGTTCTTGACTAACTTTTGTATAAGTCACTTTTGGTTTGCATTGGTTAATCCTTTGCATTGGTGCTAGTGATTACCTACTGTCCTACATTGTTCCAACCCATACTATCCTATTTTATATCCATTGTTTACGCCCAACATTTATTATTCGACTATAATATGACTGGTGGTCCTGCCTTTACTTCTCCCCTCGCTATATCGCTTTTGGATAAGCTTATGGTGATCACTAATCTTACAACCCTTGTTCCCGTACTATTGGATGTTGATGAGATGAATTACTCATCATGAATGTATTTTTCAAAACTTGTGTAAAGGCTATAATATCTTGAAACACATCTTGAGTGAACCTAAAACAATAGATGATACCTTATCTAGTGAGCCAACACCTTCTACAACGGAATGATTGGCAATAGACTCCATTTTCCTTACTTGGATCTTTAAACCTTTATCCAAAACTCTTCAACAACGGCTTGTGGTTGAGAACCCTACAACGACAAAGGAAGCTTGGGGCATTCTTGCTTTGATCTTCAATGACAATAAGCGGTCTCGTTCTATTGCATTGAAGGCGGAATTGAGCTCAATGAAGCTTGGCGATTTGAGCATAGATGCTTACTTTTGTAAGATTGAACCTGTTGCAACAATTTTATCTAGCCTTGGGTCCCCCATTAGCAATGATGATGTGGTTAGTATTTCTCTTGATGGGTTACCCGATAAGTATCAACATGTGTCTGACATTATTATTCATCGGGATCCTTTCCCGGATTTAAAGACATTTTGTTCCATGCTCACTACGGCAGAGATGCATTTAAAATCATGGGCTCAACATACATATGATTCTACTTTATCGACCCTTATGGTTTTGTTGGCTAATTTCGGTGCTAATGCTCGGCGTTCTACTCCCTCTACGGAAAAGGTACACAAACCTTGTAATAATTTTAATAATAATAAAGGCTCGTGTCGTTTTGGTGAACATTGTAAGTTTCTTCATAACGTGGTTCATGGTAATACTTCTTTGTGGTCGAATAGTGCAACTCGTCCTTCTATTACACCCTCACCTAATTTGACAGAAACTAAGATTACAAACTTGCAAAATCTCTTGGCTAAACTTGGTTCTAATTGGCAAAACAATAGTAGTAACTTTACTGTACATAATACGATTGGGAAAAATTCAACAGTGGCTCTTAATACGGGTTACTATAGTACAGGACCAACCTTTGCGTCTTATCATAGCCCACCAGGTTTTACAACACAACCGGCTCACTATGCCTATTCCCAGCCGGCCCAGCATTACATAAACCTGGCCCAGTTTGCTCCTTATGGTAACCTGTCCCAGCATTACATAAGCCCGGCCCAACACTGCACTAACTCGAATCTGGTTTCTCAGCCGGGTCAGACTTCACAGCCGGGTCAAACCGGTCAAACCAGTCAACCGAGTTCTACCGGTTTGGGTCAGGCCCTATGTAAAACCCCGTATTTAAGGTCACTACTTATTCCGAGCTTATAATTATTCTTTAAACCTTAAATAATTCATTTTTATTATTTTAGTCGGTTTCTATTAAAAATCGTCAATTTTAAAACTTTCGCGAATCGTACAATTGAAGTTTATCCGTTTTATCGATCGAGAAATCAACGAATGCCTATTTTAGCTTCGAGAGCTTATTTATTGTTCATTTTAATACTTTTCGACTTTTATCCGCGTTTGGCCGAAACTGCGTCAAAATAGTTTTTTTTTTATTTTTTTTTATTTTAACTACGTGTCTTAAAAACAAATATTGTAGTATAAATATTTTAGAAAAATAAAAATAAAAATATAATTTATAAACATCTATATATTCCAAGGGTGTGTTTGGTACCAAGCGTTTGAGAGCGTTTTGGAGCAACTAGCGACAAGCGACTAGCGGTTTAAATATAATGCTTGTTTGACAATGAGCAACTAGCGGTTGAATTGTGTGGAACCGCTCTTATTCAAAACGCTCCATCAAGTTGCTTTTTGATATAGCGCTAGCGTTTTGGCCTCTCAAAATGACATATATGCCCCCTTTTAATTATTTAAATATAATTTTTTATGTTATTGTGTATTTGTTTAATATGTCATTTTACACTTTATATTTACAGCACATCTACGTTACCAAATATCTTTTAAAAATAAACTACTATCGCTAACTACTACTGCTTACTGCTACTGCTTGCTTTGCTGCTTCTGCTTCTGCTTCTGTTACTGCTTCCTGCTACTGCTACGTTTCACCAAACTCATTAACTTTTGGTTAGGGTTTTTTGGTTTAGTTTTTGTTATTGTTTACATTAAATGCTGAAATTTAAGAGTGTCTAAATTGGTAATTTTACCAACATAATTTAAATTAAACCATTAATTAAGGAAAATATATTTTGTTAGTCAAAGCTTACTGTAGAAGTCTCCCCATTATCGGTCCACCCCAAATAACAAACCTTCTCATGAAAGCCTCACCATATTCGGCCACCCTCCACCAGTTTCATTCATAAACCATTAACCCAAACCCAATTTCATTCATAAACCCTAACCCGCCTCATCATCCATACTTCCAGCAGCCATTTTTCAGGACTAGTTGGTTACCCGCGCATAGCGGCGGCAATAAAAATTTTACTAACTCAACTCTTTACGTAATTTCCTACCCGCAACCCGCTTAGTAATTTCATTTCACAACACTTTGAATGTATGTGTTCGTTGTATGTGTTCGTTTGTGTTTCCCGTAGCTTTCCCGCAATACCATATTAACATCATCATTCTCGCATGTAAAAAGACAACACTCTCCGAAAATATATAGTTTTAACGTATCAAGCTCATATTGAATTAAGGTTAAAGTTGTAAAAAATAAAAATCAACATAAAATAAACCCGTTAAAAATGTAAAAACAAAAAATTATAAAAATATATCAAAATGGATGTTGAATGAAAGAGCATAAAATTTTAAAAAATATGGTGAAATTAAATCATAATAAAATTAAATTGATAAAAAGATATTTCAATTTGAAAATAGAGGTGAATTTTTAATCAAAAGATGACACATGTTACATTATGATGTGTTTTTTTAAAATGAGATGGATGGTCAAGATTGCACCTCCTTATCTTAATTTTTAATGGGTCCCACATTATAAATATTTTATATAGTAGTATAGATTATGTTCTGATATTGTTTTCTCAATTCAAAAAAGTGAGTATTTTTTTACTTGATGATT
Source organism: Tanacetum coccineum (assembly GCA_026074375.1). NCBI lineage: Eukaryota > Viridiplantae > Streptophyta > Magnoliopsida > Asterales > Asteraceae > Tanacetum > Tanacetum coccineum. Next base: position 15,229 of record BQNB010126508.1, on the reverse strand, counting down.
TCGATTTCAATTGTGATATTGATTTCTATTTCAATGGCCCCGTAACTCTATGTTTTCTTATACGGTTAGATTCCTTTAATACATGTTTTTTCTTTATTGTTTCTATAGTTTGTTCCAAGTTGATTTCTCAACTGTTCGGAAGGTGTGAACAAGATGAAGGTATGTGTTTTTATAAATCATATATCTTCTTCATCGATTTGTATCCATAAGAGTAAACATTTATTTTGAATGTGATTAATTCTAATTTTTATTATTATATCATGTGATTTGTAAGAAACATTGATTCAACTTTTCCAGTTTGTTTTTTGAAACTGAACATTTTATGTTTTCAATCTGATTGTTTGTTCCCAATATACACAATATGGTATGTAACGACTCAATGGTTCTTTTCCGCTCCTATAATTCTAAAAGAAAATTATCTCTTTAATGATTTACACTTCAATTTATTCTTTTTTGGGGTCTTTTAATGAATTGTAGTTAGGTGGAAGACGATTCCGAAAGATTGTTACACCATTCAAAAGATTTGATCTTCACAGGTGGGAAACAAATCCAAGTAAGTTATAAGGATTATGCTTATTGAATTCTGGCAGATGAGGTAAGATCGAGTCATTCGAGTCACTCATCTTTTGTATAAGGATTATGCTTATTTAGAAATAATTTTTTTTTGATGATGGAAGCCAGTGTGTACGGTAAGTCATAGACGAAGAGGTAAGTCATACTTATAGTGGTTAATGTAGAAACTTGAATCAATGCTTTTCATTTGTGTCTCTAATTTGATTTCTCTAATTTTGTTGGCAGCTTATTGATTTTAACCATGATGTTGGCGAGTTCTTTTATTGGAATGATCATGAAAAAGCCGACTAAGCTCAAGGTACAAACTACAAACACCCAAATTCTTAATTATATTAATATAAATCCAAGCGCCATAACATTGCTATTTTTTATGACATTTAATTCGTGAGTAATATGTTAAAGAAATTAGTAGAACTAATATCCAATATGATATATAGATCTATTTACAATTTACGTGGTCCCTTCTTTTGGAAATTAATAAATATTTATATACGCCATGGAAATATACATTTATCGAAATTTCGAGTGCAATAAATCAAAATACACTAAATTTACAAAATAAGTCCATGATGCTTATGTTCTACACATATTATTGAGTCAAAAATAGAACAGAGGAAGGTATAATTGTTTTACATGTGTAGCTTTGCATATAAGGTTTCACCTAATAAATTTACAATATTTGTTAGCAACAACCTTATAATCTTTGAAGGATGTACATGTGATTGAAACTTGAATTGCCCTTTCATTAGGACAACTACTATAGATCATAGTTATTACGTTTGTTGGACAACGAAACAACTTAAACATTGATTTCAGGTGAAAATTAGTTATTACTAGAATTTAATTTTTGCTTATTAGAAATTATGTTAGATGGTATTGCGTTTCTATCCAACTGCTAAAGATTTTTGTCTTTGTTTCCATGCATGATAATGACATATTTCCCGTTGCAGCCTGCATACCGCATACAGTGGTAGCAGTGACAAATATGCTCCTTTTACATGGCGTGAAACTGAAGGGTCTTTAAATCTTTACCAGTGAGTGAAACTCATTTGCAACTAGCTGGGGTTTAGACTTGATTGGTATTTTAATGAAAAACATTTTAATGATAAGCCGCTATATATTGTCACGCAACCTTAGGAATGAATAGAGAGGATGTGAGCTGCAAGCATAGATCAATGATATATTAGGATAGACAAATAATAGTCATTTTTGTATGTATTTTACATTTAGAAGAGGAATAATTAGACAGAGCGGCAACTATTTTCAACAAAATTTTGTAAATTTTTGAAACAACCCTGTTACGTAACCAATATGACTTACGTCATAAAATAATTAAGACCATTATATACCGTTACAAGAGGGTCTTATCAGATTTCATGAAAGAGAAGTGACGATGATAAGAAGTTGCAAAATTGAGAAACAAAAAAATTACATCTGACATATATTTGTTGTCCATTTTTTTTGGTTTAGGATGAGAATGGGAACAAGTAGGACTATGAGCAGCTTGGTGTCATGGTGCGTTGCTGTCAAGTATCCTCCTTAAGGTAAGTGACTACACAAATGATCTGGTTTGGATTTGGTTCTATTTAAAATTTTACTTTGAGGAGAATAAATTCGGTTGGTCATGGAAGCCATGTAATTACCAAAATAACAGGCTGTTTTTTACATTTTGTATTACGGTTCATAAATTTTTGGTTTCTTGACTACCTTTCCATTTTTATCAGGTTGTTTTCCTGTTACTACACATTTGATGAAGTTTGTTATCAAGCAAATAGAGGAAGAAAAGAAGGATGAAGAAAGACAGGCCTTAAATAAATAAGTCAAGCTCATACTTAGTCTCAACAATGTACCTAATATCCTAAAAGAAATGCTAATTACAGTAGCTGTTTTTATGTTATTTGCTTTTAATTCCGTTGAACTTGACAATAATGTAGAAGGATTCTGAGGATGCAAAAGCAGCACATGGCAGATGCGTTCATTCTAGCAAGGTTGATGATTGGTGTAGCAGTATGGAAGTATCCAACCATGAAAATAATAGGCAAGATTTTACATTTTGTATTACGGTTCATAAGTTCATGATTTCTTGACTACCCTTCCATTTTTATCAGGTTGTTTTTCAGTTGCTACATATTGATGAAGTTTGTAATAATGTTCAGTATGACTGCTCGCAGTAGACAATGACAACCTATTACGTAGTATTTGGCGACTTACATATTAATACAATTATGTTATTAAAGGTATGTAAATACAATTTCTCTTTATGTTTGATGTAACAAGATCGTTCCTTATGTTTTTGGTGTATTTTTATCTTGATGATTATGTTTTTGGTTCTATGTTACATCAACTTCAAAATCTTCTCTTCATCTTGCTTCATTTGGTACAATAGTGCCAATTTATGATTGATAGTCTTCATCTTGCTTGATTTATTAGCACTATGGTACCAAATGCTGTAACAGAAATCGGTTTTCATGAACACGCTGAGGCATTGAATTTGGCACACGCAGTGGCAATCTTTATCGATTATATCTAGGCTTAAGCCCAGGTATGTTATAGTCTTGACTTCATTGTAATTAGTTCATTGTAAAACCGATTATCTGGTTATTCCAAACACAAATAGCCAAAAAGCGTTGAAACACCAATACACCATTGCATTTCAAGTTAGGATGATTATCATAAATACACATAATAAGGTAAATTTCCTCATGGGAGCAACTCCAGATATAAGAACCAACTGAAAACACGCACCTCCTCATGTTGGAATAAATTCATGTCATTTTATTGCATAAAAAGGATGGCCAACAAGTTATTAAGTTTAATTCACAGATAATAGTATAATATCAATATGGCATCAAGTTGTTGTACTAAATACGATGACAATAATCAGGTATCATCTTTGTTTGTTGAAGCATTAGATGTTATGATATCGAGTTTGCTTTTTAAAACCGTAACACAATCCTTTTTTATTTGTTTTTGAGAAGCTATTTAGCACTTGAAACTAATCATTGCATACTTTGAACACATGTATAAAGAGGGCGTTTGGGATTGCTTATGTTTAGCTTAAACTTATTGTTAAGAACTTTTATAATAAGCACCTCTATCAGTGATTATTTTAGCACAAAGTAAGCAATTAAGCGGTTTAAGTTTTTACATTCGGAAGTCCAAATCGCTTGAAAAATATGCAACCACCAACACCCTCTTGTCTATATCACGAATGAATTTTCTGTAATTGCATTATATTTGCTCTAATCGAGTTCATAGATTATTTTATGCATGACTTTGGGTGGTTTTAATGTTCTATTTTGTACGAAAAAAGTTAACTAAGAATTGTAACAAGTGAGCCGACGTGATGAGTGTAAGTAGGGGAAGAGACGTTTTAAGTCGTTAACGTCCTATTGTCACCCGGAGGAAAATGAGGTATGGTTCGCCGCGGTCAAAAATGAATTAAGGTCTTGCTATCCATGTCCATTAGATTCTTTGGTCACGAGCATTTTTCATTTGGATCTTTTGGGAGTATGCCTAATATCATATATACACGGTGGTGAATTTCAAAGTGCAAAGGTTTAAACCGAGGTAATAGTTGAGCCGATGTTTAGATTGGTCATGGGCATTTGAAAGAAAAATGTCAATGGAGTTTGCTTATGCTCCCTATGAAGTTTGTTTCTTTTCTGATTGACTTGGTAACATCTTTTTATGGGTTTTTTTAGGGACTCTTAGTATATTCATATATTGTATATTATTGCTTGCTATTACTTTAGTTCTTAAGACCTTTACTTGCTGTTGTATGGTGGTCATGATTGGTCTCGAAATGATGGTTTATTTTTATTAAGTTTTTTGGCTTGCGAGGTTCAGTGTCTATTATACTTTGCTTGGTATCGTTGTGCTTTTCAATCTTGTGCTTTATGTGTGCAACTTTTACACAAAGTAGGCTTTTATACCACTTGAATTTGCGTCGTCTTCTGATATCAAGATGCTATATTATACAAGGGATCCATTTTGGGCAGAAATCGGTTTACGTTAGAATCTTTTATAACTTTTTGCGTCTTCGATAGTATTCTTTACTTAATGGGACCTTGAATTTAGCATGGAAAAAAGGGCAAGACAAGTTTTGTAATTAGTTAAAAGGGGGTAATGTAACAAAACAATTCTGGAAAAAAGCGGGTTAAATACGTAGTATATCATTTTCAATACAAATTTGATGCTTATAAAATTTGAAAAGTAAACATAATTTTACCAAAAATGATATTCTGCTTAAGTCGTAGTATTCATCTCGGCCTCTCTCACTTTTATAGTTAGCACTTCATGATCATAAAGCCACGTTCGTAAGTTATAAATTCGAGCATATAAAGTAAAAAAGAGCATGTGGTAGTTTGTGTCGTTCTTTTCCTCAAAGGAGTTTAAATAATACTGAAATCAAAGGTCGGGTATATCATGTTCAAATATAATTGCCTTTGGCATCAATTTAGAGTTTTGTAGAGTAAAATGCAATACATTGTTTAGCAATTGTCATTGTTGATAGTAGATTTTTATTTTATATGAATTGAATTGAATTGAATTCTTTTTTCATAAATTTTTTATTATTTGTGCACAGATAAATAACATCATCATATTTTCTTATGTAAAAACCTTATAAATTGTTATGATCCAGTCCAAGATGAGAATAATTATACAATATAGTCTTAAATCAATGTGAATAAAAAAGTGTTATTGATGTACTAACCTTCTTTTGCAAATTATGCATTGAATTCGCCATGGCAACAAGTTTTTTTAACGAAAGTTGGAATTTGAAAGATATGTCATATCCTAAAGTGTCGTTTGGTTCGTGAATTTCAAATTTTGGAATTTCAAATTTCAAAAAATTTCTATCTTAAGGATTTAGAATTTCGGAACTTAAAATACCTTCATACGTTTGGTTTACAAAAATTTATAGTATTTTGAAATATGTAATTATGTTTTGTTATTAGATTTTTTTTTAAAGTGACGAATTTTCTTTGATTCTAAAACAAAACAACAAATAAATACGTAGTAACAACAAAAACAACAAGAAAAAAAGTAATAGTAGTATTTTGGTATAATTTTATAAAAAGAATTATGCAAGTAAATTAAAATTTCACACTTTTTGGTGGCATTTTAATTTCATCCATTTTGCCAATTTGTGGAATTTTAAATTCCTTTATTTGACATATCAAATACAATATTTGAAAGAATTTAAAATGTAAATGTTATTAAATCCCTTAAGTATACCCCAACCAAACTCACCCTAAGTGGTATCATCTTAGACTATTGAAGGACATGTAATATCCTAAGTGGTATCGTATCGTTAACTAAATGCATATAAAATCACGCTATCATGTCGTATGGATAAACAACCACCAAACTTATTAATAAAAACGTTTTTTTATAAAACACTTAAAAAGTTTTCCTATGCTCAGAGAACATGACATCTTCTAATCAACAAAGTTAAAACTGATAAACAACAAAATAATTAGTGAACTCTAATTTAAATATATTTTTTTATAACAAAAAGATACTTTCATTTCAAAGCCAATTGATAAAAGTGACTCTTTTTACTCCGTAATAAAAGTGCTGTAAAGTTATCAAACAACTTAATCTTTTCAATAAAATTAATATTTTTATTAGTTATGTTCCCAAAATATACCAGAGCCACACTTAAATTAATCATTATCTAAAGGAAGATACACAATTAAATACAGATAACATAAAAACTCCAACTTTTAAGCATTATCTTTAAAAAATTATGCAATGTAACCTAATAATATAATTTATAACTTGAATAATGAATTAAGTTGTGTTTAAAGAGTTTGTTTTAGTTCAACAAGTATCACAATTTTTGTCAAAGTTATGTTGTTTGTTTTCAATTATAGAATAATGGTATAATAAAACTACAATATCTAAAGTTCATAAAGTTTAGATTTTAGCACATCTCCTTAAACAGTTACACTTACCCACCTTACAAAACATAACCTTAATCAATGAGCTTTAAACTCACGACATATGGTATTATTACATAACTGAAAATTTATGTCAAAACACATTATGTGCATAGGTATAATTATGTACAGGAAGATCATATGCAATCACCTTAAAGCTCACAAAATTTAATATTGATACTTAATTAAAGAATTATGTCAAAATCCCGTGCGTGCATGAAACATCTAACACAACCTGATCCAAAGTACTGTTAACACGCACATATCTGATGTGAAAGCAATAGCAACAAACACCACCAGAGTGCTTAACTGATAGTGGTAGTTCTGGTTTTGAAAGGTTAGAAAGGTCTTTCACCTGTTGGTCGTTTCGAAGTACCCTTTTTAAGTACTTTTTCTCTAAATGTAAAGAAGTGTTATTTTAGTGAAAGTTGGTTTGACGCATAAGTGTTGTGTTGTGTTGTGAGCTTTTTGGTATTGTCATTTAATTCTATAAGTATCTCAGTAATAGTGCATAGAAATATATTCATTGTTTGAAATATAACATGGAGATGGTTCCCTTTAGCTTTAACGTAAGGTACATTGCTACATCATTTAGCCGAAAAATTCTTGCTATAAAGTAACAAAGCCTAAAACATACAATTTGACATCAAAGATTGACTAAAACATTTTCGGACTTAAAAGACATTTGACTGCAATAATTTGGGGTGTTACAGTTTTAGTTTTAAGTATGCTTTTGGCAGGTTATGTCGAGTAAACAAGTTTTGTATTGTGAGAAGGATGTGGAAGATCCAAGCCCGGCTAGAAAAGAACTCATCAAAGAGGTCTCTCAGAGGATCGTATGGCTGACATATGTTGTATCCATGTAACTTTTATACGTATAACCTTGGTACTTGAAACTTGAATATACCTATTTACATGAGTCTTTTATGATTTGACTGGCGTTATATTGTTGAAATACAACTACAGTTCCATATATAAATATAATTGAAAGAACCTTCCACGAGTAGTAATGCTACACTATAAAAATTGAAGTTATGCTTTGATATTGCAAAAATAAGAAAGTGAACCCCAACATTTTTATTAGAACAAACTATGTTACGCCTTTTAAGTATATAATACTACTTAAACTTAAGAACTACGTTTTAACATATCGTTTATTCATGTAATCTTAACAATCGATTGCTTATATAAACATATTACTTTTCATGATAAATTCAAAACTCTAATTTCACGGTTTTCCATTTAATCGTGTGAATCTCACGAATCATTAAACTATTTAACATATCATTTATTCACAAAATATAACAAATCGATTGCTTATATTAACATATTTATTTTCATAACAAACTCAAAAATACTATTTTACGATTTTCATATTATAATATACATGATGTAAAAAAAATAACACTTAACTTATTTCATACATTCTTTTTAAAGTATTTTCGAAACATATATTCCATATTTTATAAGTGTCAATATAAATAAAAAGTAAATTTTGTTATCAAACTTTTATTAAATGCCATAAAATGTTAGGTGTGTTTGTTGTTACACATTTTTTTTATGTTGTTGTTACATTATTTTACTTTTTTTTTCAAAGTGATATATTCGCAAATTTATATACGATAAAAAATAAAATGTCTTTTATAGTGTTTCAATGATTTATATGTATCGTAATTTAGCATTAATATTTTCTGTTCATACATCTAATATGTAATTTATTTACGTAATACCACAAATCGATCTTTTATAAAAACACTGTCAACGGTTTCTTAAGGCCCCGTGAATTTCACGGGTCAATAAACTAGTAACATATAAACCAAACATCCCCCTTTATTATATTTTACTCCTACTAAATATCAAAACAAACACCACCATATTTTTTTTAGCTGTGACATTTCACGTTTTCAAGTTCAATACTAAATCCCGACTTAATTTCTATTTTTACTTTTGAGTAAAAATTACGAGTTTTGCTTTTTAGCCGATTTGGTGAAAAATCGCCGTTTTATAATTCGCGAGCCGTGCTTAGGATCGTTATCCGTTTAAATATTCTAAGAAGTTAAAAATTCTATATTTTGCCTTGTTGGCTCGAAAATTTTATTTTTATAATCCTCGTTTGTTCCCGCATTTAGCCGAATCCTTGTTAAAATTTTTACATAAACTTAAGTATACTCTACACTTTTTTTTACTTACACCAAAATTTCACACACCGACTTAACAAAAAAAAATTATAAACCCATGAACCCAAGCCCCATTGGACGCCACCCATGAGGCCCAACCATACACCAACACAATTTTTACTTTCCAGGAAATTGATTTGACTGTTTATGCATGTCCAATTAATATAAAAACCCATCCTCACAGTTATAAACACTAGATATCAACAAAAAAAATTCTCTCATGTTTCTTCTCTTTTGCCTCTGTCGTACCATCAACAACATGAACATCACCATAAAAAATTTCTTTTCTATTCTTAATCACCACTATACACTCCTCCAATCAATTACATTAACCCTACATTAATCTTTTATCTATCCTACAAGAAAAATCACCATGCAAAACAATTATTAAAAATCTTGATTTTACTAGTTTCTTGAATTTTTTGGTAAGGATTAAGCTAAGGGTTGAAGACTAAGGTTTTTACAAGAGTTGGGTTGTTTGAAGATCAAAGATTTGGTTAATTGGGTTGTGTTTGGATTCGGCTAGCATAAAGGAACAAAGGGAAATTTTGTGTTGATCATTTTCTTGCATTTTTTAGTGTTGTGAGCCTCTCTAAAACCCTTCTTGATTTTTATTTTCATATGAATATGCATACATTTGTATTATTATATATTTTGGAATCCATGTATGTTAGTATTAAATTGATGTTGAGGTGATTTTAATTAGATTGAGGCGTTAGTGGACGGAGATAGGTTAGTTAGACGTATTTATGAAGTTGTGGTGGTAAAAATAGCGTTTGGTTGAGTATTAAAGCGGGTAGAAAAAAATGCAGAAAATTAAAGCGCCCCTTTTTAATGTTGTCAAAATGTTAAAGTTAAAAATTTTATTTAAGAATATGTTAGAGCTTGTTTTGATGATCGTTTCCATATAAGGATCGTCCCGTAACTCCTAAAAACGAAGTTTTTACGGCGATTTGAAACTAGGAAAATTATTGTTGAAAACTCAGCTTTTTGGGTATAAATGGTTGCAGTCAGATTTTTGCGGGGGCATTTTCGTTACTTTCGAGTCCGTTTCGGCCTTCGGCCAAAACACGAAAGTTGTTCGGAAGGCCGTTTTGCTACCCCGCAAGGTTGATCGAGTCTAAAATCGAGTAACGATGGGTCTAAAAGGTAGGGCAAAACCTGCGTTTTTTATTTTATTAAAACTGCATCAGATCTGATGCAGGGGCGTTTTCGTCTATTTCTGTCGAGTTTCGGGTTTCGACTAAAACTAAAAAGTTGTCCGGAACGTCGTTTTACATCAAAGTGCATTAAAGTCCGAATCGTGAAAATGTAGTTTAGTGGGTCGATTCGGAAGGGTCGAAATTTACAAAATTATAATAAAAGTCATACTTAGCAAAATAGATAGGGTTGCTGATTTTTGGTAAAAAGTTAGAGTTTGAGCGTTTTAGAGTCCATTTGAGCGTATAAAATCTTAACGAACAATTAGATGATATATATATTTAAATATATGGGTATGTTTCGGTCACGTTTAAAAATAGCAAGTCTATTATTGGAAACTTTAGATATGTAAGCGTAACAAGGAAAAATAAGGGCAAGCATATGAATTATTGGTTCGTCGGGGTTTATCGGGAAATATAAACATTTTATTTAACAATATTATTATCTTCGAATATCCGAACTTTCCAGAATTAGAAACTTTCTAAAAATAGAAACCTTCCTAAAATAGAAACTTCCTAAAAATAGAAATTTTTCCGAAAAGTGGCGTAAATTAATGTTGAGCGTAATAATGTTAAAGAAGTGACTTAATCAATAAAAACTTCGGGCGCATGTGGATTCCATAATATGTAATTATATTTATATATGCGTGTAGATATATATATTTATTTACTTATGCAATTTATGCATTTTCCCCTCGATCTTTATTTCTTCTAATCACGTACCACTGTATTATATGTCGTGGTTGAGGCGAGATCGTCATTATTCGTTCGTTGTTGAACCTCTTATCCGATACTACTACCTATGGTGAGTTCATAGCCTCGCCTTTTAACTTTTAAATTTTATTTATAAACCCCGCGAGGGAGATACATGCTTGTTTTACAAAATTAAACACAAGAAATTTTATGGTATGCTGGACCCGAATATGAGATTATTTGCATGAGTAGCTATTGCGAAAGTCCCTAACATCATGAACTGTTAATTGTCTATAAATGGCTCTGTGAGCGCTAAGTACAATTAAATAAGATCTATTGGGTTGTGACAGCCCTGTCTTGGGGCGGGTATGAATCCGAATGTGAGCCACCCACGTCAAACGGACAGTTGTATTTTTTAAGATTTAGGTATGAGGCAATATACTTGTTGTGGCGGCAACTTGATTTACATACAATATTTGTGTTAAACGTTAGGTGCCCACCTGGTGTCATGAGCTCAATTGGCAACAGAAACGTCAATTAATGGCTTGTCCGCGACAACAAGTCAATCGCTTGCATTTAAACTTGTTCATGTTCCCCTTTTATCTCTTATAAACTCTATGGATTCACTCAACATTTTTGTTGACTTTTTAAGCATGTTTTATCTTAGGTAACCAAGGGTGATGGATGCGGTGTACGAGGAGTCTGCGCTAAAGTTTTAAAGAACTTGTATTTTGTTAATTTATCAAACTAATCATCAATGTTTGGAAAACTTATGTAATGATATTTGGTTAACGATCTGTGGGTACGAATGTTTAATTACTCTGAATGTATCTTAATGGAACAATGTTTTAAAACGTCTCTTTTTGAGTCGTTTTCTATATTCTTTTGCAATTGTACTATGAATTAACACCCAAGGTTGTATGTCCCGCTGCGTTGAAAGTTGGGGGTGTTAAAGCATCCTTGATTCCATGAAACTTCAATAGGTTCTCATCAGGAATGACCAACAAAAGAGTGCTTTTTGCTTTCAATTCATTCTTTCTTACTAGCTTTTATTCAGCAATTTTAGGAGGAATGGGACCTTCAGTACTAGCACTAGCTGATGCAATAGCAGGTGCATCACCATTCACAATAACCTCCCAAAGAGAATAATCAGTGTAAATAAGATATTGCTCCATTCTCATGCTCTAGAGATCATAGTCTCCAGTTTTGAGTACTGGAAGTTTTAGTGCAGACACTGTTTGGGTAGTTTCTGATTGTGACTCCATCTTCTCTTTGAATATGAGATCTTGTATAGATGTAGTGTTCTTCTTATTCAAAGTTTCTCAACAAGCTCTGATAGCACTTGTTGATCCCCTTTGAATAGATCTTACTTAGCTTGTTAAAGCTTAGTTGTGTTAGATAAATCCAAGACAACTATGGTAGAAACTAACATTATAAATACTATAAACTATGCAGAATCTAGCTTGTAATACTAAGAAGAACAATGAAACAGCAAAATAAGATCTTGCTAAACTTTCAATATATTAAACACAATCAAAGTTACAGAATAACCTTGAAACTATGAATACTAACTATTTTTGATATGAAAACTATATAAAACTTGATATCTAGATCTATGCCGTAGGGTTCCTTTTATACACCAAGGAAACCCTAATGGGCTTACAAATACTGTGTTACATGATCATGCATATCTTATTCTAATATATCTCATGCATATCAATAAGCATCAGTACTAACTATTTTAAACTAACTGTATAAACTATTATAAATAATATTACTAATAACTGACAGATACTAACTTTTTTGTATGGGCAAGTATAACTTATAAACACTAGTAGTTACTGTTAACTTAGTCTTGGCCAATACTAAGTCTTTTCTTGGCCAGTACTAAGTTGAACCAGGCAGTAGAAACTTGTAGTAGACTTGTTATGGAATTTATGATCACAGAATATGACGAGTCGTGTTTAAACCTTTCTGATCGAAGTATTTTGATGGTTCTATAGAAATCTTAAATTGGATAAACTTAGTATTTTAGATACGAGAATCTTGTTTTGATGTTATGAAAGAACCTGGATTGTGATGATTATATGACCAAAAAACAAACACTGGATTTTTTAGGGCTTATAACTGCATAGCAGATAGTTTTAACACTAAATCAGTTAAACAAAAGGGGCCAAACAAAAAAAAAAGTCCATGTCGGGAGTTTTATTTCCCAAGTGCATTTTTAAATAGCACTTTTTATCCTAATAAAATTTTTCCAAGCTGACCTGCTAGGGGCTGCCCTTGGACCCTGATACAAGGGGCGTTGCCCCCCGGACCCCGTAATAAGGGGCTAAGCCCCCCGAAATGATAAATTCATATAACGCCATACAAGTGTTGCACTTTCTCACAACCCCGACTTGTTGAACATTATCTTGATTACACATTGGTCAACCAAGGTCAATCATTTACACTTAAATCATATTGGTGACGCAAAATCACCAACAGCCCTTAATTCCCAACATATAGTACACGTTCCGCGAAAGATTATACTAATTACACACAAGATTAAAAAGTACACAAGTAATTACTCACCGTGTCATTTAGCCAACCTTTCCTATTAGCATCTTTTGACACCTACTAAAAATTCGCCAAAATATATCCATCGACGCCGTTATATACATGGCCAGTGACCCTAAGGAATACGTAACCTGGCTTCTAGACTTGATTGAAGGGAAACCCAAATCTTCTTTGGAAATTGTGTATTCTTGTCTTGGAGTCGCTGAATCTCTTGTAAGATCCTGGAAAAGAATTAGGGGGTGCTTGGTTAAAATAAAGGAATGGAAAAGGGAATGATAATGGTAATGCAAAGGAATGCAGTTACTATTATCATTTTATTGGTGACTTGGTGGTGTTGCTTGGTTATATTCGGTAATGAGTTTGATATTTCAATTTTGATTATAAGAAAAATGTTAAGGAAAAAATAACATATAGCAACACCATCAAATAAACAACAAGCATAGTGTATATGACCATTTCAATCGTTATATTTTTTTTCTGTTTGTTGTTTTTTGGGGGGGGGGGGGGGGGGGGGGGGGGGGGGGGGGGTGGGGGTGGGGGGGGGGGGGGGGGGGAATAGTCACCAAAAATGTATGCATGAATATTGAAATCAAGATGTGTATGACAATTGTATCCCATACGATAGTCACAAAAAGTTGAGTATAGTTGGAACAAAGCGTTTGTAAAGTATGCATGACCCTTGTATCCAATACAATAGTCACCATATGTGATTACGATTGCACCCCTAAGTTCAGGAAACTGCGACGTAGACTTATATGTATGCCACTTTATTCAAGGCACAGTAAGAGTTCATGAGTATGTAGTTGTTGGCCCTGTGAAACATCATAAAATGTAATTACGTTTCCCTAAGCTCATGACACTGAAGCTCGACATGTATGAATTGCAATATAATTTGCCAACATTGCCCGTGATGATGTTCTAACCCGCAACATCCCAAATCCGACATGGTATACGTTCGTTGTCCGGCATACCGACACAGTGAGCATGACTCACCCGAACGGGGATGTCAATCCCAAATAGATCTATTTATAACATTCGCGCTCATAACAATTAATTGACAGTTCATGATAATGGGCTCAGAGGGTTATCGCTACTTAGGCAAACACGTAATCGTAATGTAAAATGTCCACTTGCGTCCAATTTGTAAAACATGCACATGTTTCTCACCCCAAAACTTGTAAATCATTATAAATGTAAAACGTGGGGCTATGAACTTACCTTGAGTGAGTGAATCGATAATGTAAATCACTAACAGAAAATGCGTCACTAATACGCCCGAATGCAACCTAATTAATTATAGGTCGTATGAGTACTAAGTACTATAAATAACTAATACCGTATATAACTCTATATAGCTACATCACCATCTAATCGTATTTATAAAGTAAAAACGTTTATAAATATCTCTTTAGTAAAAACGGCGTAACTTTCTCGTTTTAAGTCCGTTTCGCACGTTTCTTATGTCCACGCTTTCGTATTAAGACGATGTATCAAAATATTACATTTTCATATTTTAAGTCACCATCATATTTTAGGTCTTCTGGTGAACGGTACTTTTTACTGTTCATGCACTTTTATAAATTCAATTATCGTAAACTCGTAAAAGTCGTATCTTATTCGTTTTAACTCCGATTTTAGTGATTCTTTCTAGCACGTCTTCGTAATTAAAAGTTTTATCTAACTAATGTATTTTCCAAAAAGTATCTAAGATGAATAGTATCTTTTACTGTTCATAGTTTATAAAATTATTTTTATAAACTTTAATTATCGTAAACATGAAAAATCCATAACTCCTTTGTTATTGATCAAAAAATTATGATTCTTAATGTTTTGGAATCCTAAAAATATGTAATTTTTATGAAAAATAATTATATAATTTTATCAGAAATTGAAACTAATAAGTTTTTATAAAAGTTTTATCTATTGTAAACTTGCAAATGACGTATCTTCTTCGTTATAGCTCGGTTTTCGAGTTCTCTACATGCCTACGATCGTTGTAACTTGTAGTATTTTTTAAAAATATAAAATAAATACCTTATTTTCGTGATTAAAATAGTAGGTTTTGGTCTTTTTGTTAAAA
>BQNB010126507.1:3650-19591 GCA_026074375.1 Tanacetum coccineum | reverse complement strand
TAAGTGCATTCCCGTGGAGTAGGCACTTGCCTTCTTCCGCCGGTTCCAGAACCATGGCTGTTATCGCCGTCCCTGCTTCTGCTTGCATCGCGTTCTGCTAGGACAGCAGCAACGCCTTGATCAATCAAAGCTTGGAGTTGAGCCTCAGTGACAGTGGTGGTAGGAGTGGTTGCGGTGGCGGGTGTTGTCCTCGTGGCTCTTCTTGGCGGCATTTTCTTTAAAATCATAAGAAATATAATACACGTCAGGTTTCACACAATCATAAACGTAACGCGACATATGCATGATAAATAAAATGAGATCACAATCCACAGCGAAATATACAATTGAAAGTGAAATCAACAATGACATAAATAAATCAACATTCATACACAACAACATCGATAATCATAAATGGTGGTCCTGATTACAACATGTTCAGTACAATGAGATACAAAACTGAAAATATGGACCTAAGGCGGTGTTAGCTGGGGATCACCCATAATACTTAACACGCCATACAATGATAGCTAAAAAGATAAAACAAAAGTCCTTACAGCCTATTAGCTGGGAGTAACCCATAAAACTTAATAGGCTATGCAGGATAGCTACAAATGATGCATGACTAACTGCTGCTGCCAGCCTCAGCTGGTCCATCCTGAGGCTCTGGGTCTCTAGCCTCTAGTGTCGCAATACGTCCAAGCGCTGTAGTCAACTGAGTCTGAAGTGATGTGGCATGAGTAATCAATGTGGCAACCTGTGCCTCCAGTGTCCTAACATGTGCCTCTATGGCTGCACTCCTCTCCTCAGAACCAGTCCATGCTATGCGAGCATATACAGCCTCTCTATCCATAGCCAAAGCTGTGCGGTGGTGTTGTATCCTCTCTCTGTATAGTGAGTTGACCAGGGCTCCCAAGTAAGCCCGGTCATCACGTGCCTCCTCAAATCGTACCTCGAACTCCTCAGTCCTCTGTCTAACGGTAGTATCAAGCTCTGTCACCCTCTGGTCGACCCCCTCTAAGATTTGGTGGTAGTGCACTATCTCCATCATGGCCTCAACTAATTCTCATCCAAGTGTCAACCGATGGGGTTAGGCCATGGCTGCTCTTGCGGCACCAGCCGCTGAATCTCCCTGATCTCATATCCCGGGGAGGGTGAGTAGTAGTAAGACAAGCTTCTTCCGGAGGCGGCATCTCCAGGCCTCGAGAATATTCAGTCTGGGGGACAGTTGGTAGAAGTTTAAGGGAGGGATGCATCTGCAGCTTTCATACGAAATCCCAGCCTTGCCCTATAGACCTAATGGTGGCCCTGCTCAGTAGGGCTAGTAGTGAGAGCTGTGGTTGATGAGGTAGGGGTAATGGTGAAGATGCAACAGGTAGTGGTGGTGTAGGTGCGGTTAGCTTGCTCAGCAATGCATGCCTCCTATGGATGCCGGACAGCGTGTGGCTCAGGTCCTGTACAGTCTTCCGTGCCTACGGAGACATGTCTGGCAATGGGATTCCTGATCTGAGGTGGTCTAGGTGTGGGAGCAGACTCATCTGTCTCAAAGAATCTGTATCCCCAACCGAGGGAACAGGTGTCAACAACAGTTTATCCGGAGAGTCGGTCCGGAGCTAGGTGCTGTCCTCCTCCTCTCCCTTTGTCATCCTCGAAAGGCTACATAATGGACCCAAATAAGAAGGATTAACCCATTAGTCTAAGTCATTAGGAAATAAGCATAGTGTTTAGGAAACACTATAAATGCCTCCCTTTCATAAGATGGGAGGTGTGGATTTCATTTTCTAGTCTTATAACTATTACCCGTAAAGATTCAAGCCTAAAACACAATCCGGAGGTCGGGGAGGATAGAAATAATAAGTATCCATATTATTGATGTTGAGAGAAAAGTATAGAGAGGGAAAGATATGTGTTTTCTAGAGAGAGAAACACACACACCTAATGATACAAAATGATTATCCTCACCCTCCTATGGAAGTATAAGAGGGTATATATAGTCCGAGACACGATCTACTTACTACACTTGACATTTCTAGTCCCTGCGTGTCCGACTAATGTAAACTAAGGTAATTCCGTATTAGCCGACATATTTTAAGGCTAACAATCTTCCCCCAATATGTGGGCATACGGAATTACTTACAATGTTCCTAACAAGTGCAAAATACAAAGAAATATAATGACATCCAATGCGCTTCCAATGCTGAAGATGATGTCTTTGTCTTCTAGTCTTGATACTTGTATTCCAGCTTGGATCTTCTATGTCTTGACTTGTTCTGGAACCATTGTAATATGCATGAGTTGGATTAACTTCCCCCCAATTCATGCACCATGTCTTGAAAAACTTTCTTCATAGACTCCTTTTTGGTGAAGTTTCTGAATCAGCTTCCCTCCAAACCAACATCCGTATCTTGAGCAGATTCTGAAACTTTGATGTGGCTCAGACGATCTTCTATCATTGACATTTAAAGTGCACATCGAAATTTTATAGAAGAATAATCCAATACCCGAGGTACACACTTTATCCCTTTCTCGAAGTTGAAACCGTAGCACCAAAATCAATTATGATCCGGAAATGCACTTTTCTTCCTCCAGAATAGTGCTGATGTGAGTTGCTACACCAAAGTCAACTAAGTACCGAGTGTGAGCAATTGACATTTAAAGAGTCATCCTTCACGTGTGTACATCTTACATCAACTAATACTGCTTCTGTAACATTTCTCATTTTCAGGTTATTTTCAACTTTAATAAATTCCATTATTTATTTTTAGAGTTTTACGCGTTCGCTTTTAATTATTATCTTATAGTTAAATCGCGTAAACTAAAAATCAATGATCAATGTAAACGGACATCAAACAAATTAAAGTTGACATCAAGCAAGTGTTATATGATTATTAGGAGTATAATTTATAACTTTTCATAATTTATTTTTGTTGGTTACGTAAAACGCTTACGTTTCGCAATAAATTACATTCGGTCGTACCCGGAAGCACCTTTACCCATCTACACTTAAACAAATACCCACGTTTATACCCAATACTCAAAATTTAATTATTTTTCTCACCTATACCATCTTAGAACCGGATATATACATTTACCCTTGAATTAAATCATTTAATCTTTGTTAAATTCTTTTTACAACTTGTAAATCCTTACACAAAGTGTACCTTGGACCCTAATTTCTAGTAATTGTCTAATCCTTGTACCTCCCCCCTCCTAAAACCGTGGCCATCCACCTGTGGGAGAGAGAGAGCTCTTACAAGCTTGTCCTTTAACCACTCTAGCTCCCATGGTTTCATTAAGTGGTTTATGGATTTGCTTATGCTATAAAAGGAAGACCTAGGTTCATATTTCCACTCTTTATCCTTCCATACAAGCAGAATCAACCATACTCCTCTCTTCCCACTCAAAACCCACTGCACACTTTAGACAATTGGGGGTTTCCCCCCCCCCCCCCCATTTTTACTTTTGTATCCAAGTATTACCCAACATTCAAGTGTTTAACTAAGGTTACCTAAACTATGCTCCAAGGTGTTTGGGAAGCTTGGAATCGGTTTAACAAGGATTTATCACGACAACAACATTAGGTTTTCTTGATTAGGGTTTTGGTTTTAAAGGCTTGATTGTGGTTTACATCTTGTGTTCATCATCCTACTTGATTCCTATAAGGTCTATTTAAAGTTTTCATTACTCATTTAATTATTTTCTATTGTTTACATATTTGTTGTATTAGTTAATCACCACCTAGTTTTATTTTAAAGTTATTCAAAGTATTTGATGATTTCATATGGACAAAGGACATGGACATTTAGAGGACTAAATACATGTGAAATATATGGTACAACACTTGGTAAAATAATGGTGCAAGTTCTTAAATAAAATGATTGTAAACTACTTGTTTAATTAGAAACCCTAATTATGACTTTATATATATTTTTGAAATTCGAAATATAAATCTTATGTTTTATATTTTATAAAAATAGTGCTCTTTATAAGGATCGTAGGCATGTAAGGAACTTGAAAAACGGGATTATAATGAACAAGTTGTGAATTTTACGAGTTATATATTATTAACTTTATAAAAATAATTATATAAGCTGTGATGAACAGTAAAAGTTACTGTTCATCAGGGGTATAAATTGTATAAATATAATATTTTGATAATTTTCCTTAATACGAACCCACGGACATAAAGAACTCGAAAAACGGAATTATAACGAATAAGTTACGTAGTTTACAAGTTATATATACATAATCTATAAAAACATTTTTATAAACTGTTATGAATAGTAAAAGCTACTGTTCATCAGTGGAAAAAAAATAAATTTAATATATTGATAAAACCTACCTCCCCCCTCTCTCTCTCTCCGCTCTCTCTCACTCTCGCGCGCACCCATAAACCTGCATCCCACACAGTGGAAACACACAGAGTCGCACTCCTCCCTCCTTAACATGACCCCCCGACCCGTCTCATGCATTTAAACACACCACGCTCTTCCCCCTATATACATTTTCCCAGTCATATATAAAAATATATTATATAAAACTGTGATGACACATACAAGTTACTGTTCAATCAGTGGGTTTAACCTTAATAAATATGAATGTTGTGTTAACATTATTTTAAATAACCGACCAGACCGTGGAACATACGCACACCAAACGAAAACGTATAAAACGGCAGTCGAAAAACGATAAAGATTTGAAGTTTTAAACTCGCGCGCATTACTTTATTTTTTATACAATCTTTTATTAAAAACAAATTAATTTAATAATAAATTATCATTATTAAATCATTACCTTTTTACAACACGATGCATTTGTAAACGACCTAATATTTTCTTACAGATACAAGTACATACAACTTTTATTTAACAAAGTCGAGATAATTATTCGTTTTAACTTTAAAATAATTAAATAAAAATATTAGGTAGGTGGTGTAGCTATACAAACATGTGATTGGTTTTAATTATATGAAGATACATTTATACTCATACGGCCTTTTATAATTAGGTTGCATTCAAATTGCCGAGGCGATTCACTTACTTGATTTAGATAATCAATCATTCACTTACGGTGAGTTTATAGCCCCCGCTTTTACTCCAATTATTTGTTTTTACAAACTTGGGGTGAGAAACCATTGGCATTGTTTTTCATTTTGGTCGCAAGTACTCTTTTATAATTAACCCCCAAAATTTTTTTGATTTGGCCTAGTTGCTATTTACCCAATATTTTTTTTTTTGGCCCACTATCATGACTGTCAATTGTTGTTAGCTGTGCGCGATGTTCTGAATAGATTATTTGGGAGTGACTTCCCGATCCCTTTTGGGTCAACATACTCAAACTTCTTGAGTATGAAAGATCCTTTTTCTTTGGACTCATCATCTTACCCTTACCAGTATTAACTACTGCTCTTGTCCTAGCAGTAGTCATATTTTTAACCCTAGAAGTTTTAACATCTTGTTTTAAGTTTTTAGGTCTAAAAGCTGGTTTTGTGTAGTAAGACCTCTTGATTGGTGAATGTGAGGTTCTTGGTCTTACATTGTCCATTCTTAGATAAATTAGTCTAATAGCACTACCAGTTTGTGCTATTTTTTGGGCAAATAGCCTAGCAGTACTAACAGGCCTAGCAGTACTAATAGGCCTAGCAGTACTAACAGTATGTATTGCTCTTTTCCCATTTGTCCTCACAGGATTAACCAAGCCTGTCCTGGTTAGTACTCCTGATGGGACAAAAGACCTTCTTGCTTGAGGGTATTTTAATTTATTTGAAAATTTTTGGTGATTTACCCTTTTAGCATTATCCCATACTAGTTTGACCACCCTTTGACCAGTATTGACCACAGTTTTCAGCTTAGGTTCTGGACTCTTTTTGGCATAAAAATCACAATCTTTGATCAAATGGTCAGTACTTTTACAGACAAAGCAAGCTTTTATTTTCTTAAATCCAATTCCTTCTTTCTGAGAAATTTGACCAATTTTATCAACTTGAGTTTTAACTGTTTGAGTCTCATTTGTCTTAACAGGGTTAACTGTGTTTACTTCAGACACATCATCCTCATCATCTGAGTTCCAATCCTCAATGATGACTTTATCTCTGTTAATCTTTGGTTTAGGCACAACTGATTCATGGACTGACTTAGGTTTTTCAATGTTTACTTCATTTGTTTTACCTATAGTCTCACTAGTTTTAGATTTACTAGTATCAGTATTAAGCTTAGTTGTTTTTGACTCAATGATTTTCTTTCTAATGGCATATTCATCTAAACCTGCAAATGATATGTCAGCTCTTGGGGTTAGGAAGTTCCCTGTTATAGGAGGGGGAACATCATGATACCCATCTACTTTGGAGAACCTATCATTTGCTGGTGTGATCTCTTCATCACTTGATCTGACCTCAAAAACACTCATACTAATCTCACTATCAGTTTCAGACTTGTTACTCATTTCATCCAATTGTGTGCCATATCCTAAACCATTTTTATCTTTAGCACTCATTTGACTGTTAAGTAATTTATTAAGACCCTTTGATGATTCTTCCCATTTTTCTATCTTAACTTTCAACACATCTTTTTCCTTAACAACTTTTTCTAGTTCCATTTTAAGATTGTTGATTTTTATTTCTCTGCACTTAAGCTCATAGTTTTGAAACTCATATTTTTCACCCCAAGCCAGTTCATTCTTTTCATGTCTAAGAATTCTAGATTCTAGAGATTCTAAGGCTAACTCATAACCCTGAATTTCTAGTCTGGCTCTGCTATGTTTTTCTCTTTCACTATCAAAGTTCTTTTGAAGAGTTTTAAAAGATTCAAGACATTGTTTAGAACAGTTTTGTACCTCATTGTCAGAAGAACTTGATGAACTTGAAGAGGAGATGGCCATCAAAGCATAATTAACTGGTTCATCAAAATCATTGCTCTAGTCATAGCCCCCTAGACCATCTTGAGCCACCAGTGCTTGTGATGATGGTTCATTTGTAGTTGCATTCCTCCTGCCATTATCACCATAAGATCACCATAAGATCTTCTCCCTTGATTCCTTCCAGATCTGCATTCCCTAGCAAAGTGCCCTTTTCTATTTCGTGACAGTTGTAGCACTCAATTTTTGACTTATCAAGAAAACAATCATTTTTTTCTTTGGAAATCCAAGGTTCCATCCTTCCTTCTGATGAATTTCTTCACTCTGACAGTCAACTTAGCACCTAACCATCTAAGATCCAATTCTTCCAAGTCATCTTCATCAATCTGCTGAAAATCCTCATTTTCAAGTTGAGGAACTTTATGGTTTGTGCACAATAAAGAGCACGCTACATCATGAGCACATGGGGTAGTTGAAACTTGACTAATTCCTCTAGCAGTACTAACTTCATTAGTACTACTAGTGTTCTCAGAGGAAAGAAATGCTAAGTTCTGAGAAGTATAATTGGCACTGAAGACTCTATTTCATCTCATCTTATAAGACCCTATAGGTTAGTTTGTAGAGGTCATCAATATCAATCTCATCAATGTCTGGCTTATTTCTCATGATTAGAGCAATTTGATTCCATGAAGAAGGAAGACTTCTTAGGAACTTCTGGTTGATATCTTCCTTTGATTATTGGAGCACCATGAACCATCCAATGACTATGAGATTATTGGAACCTATCATAAGCCTGTCCCAGACTTTCATTTGATGCAGTAGTAAAGTTTTCAAACTGATGTTTTAGAACATTTTTCTACATGTTCTTGGATTCTTCATTACCTCCAAACCTTGATTTGATTGCAACCCAGAGTGATTTAGCATCTGCAACATTGTGAAACTTGAGGAGGTATTCATCAGGTATTGCTAAAAGCAAGATGCTCTTAACTCTTTCCTGATTCCTTTTAGCAGCCAGTTGTTTGGCAGTCTTAAGAGCAAGAGAAGCAGATGTTTCTTCAGTTGGTGCAGTCTCTTCTTCTAGATCTCCATTGACAATAACATCCCATAGGTTATGGTATGTGTAACAGATATATTGTCGCATACTCATGCTCCAAATATCATATTCTCCCTTCCTGATGATTGGGATTTCATAGCTGTTATGGTGGGTGAGAGTGTCTTGTTCTGCCATCTTACAATTGAGTTCTTCTTATTCAGAGTTTCCACACAAGCTCTGATACCACTTGTTGGATCCCTTACTGAATGGATCTTTAACCTTTAGCTTGTAAAGGGTTTGTTACTCTAGATAAATCTAAAACAACAATGGTGAAACAATGACTAAACACTATTGATTATGCGGAATCTAATCAATAATGCTAAGAAGAACAATAATAGGAAAACACAAGAGATCTTATCAAACTCACACTTTTATAATAACTTGAATCTGCCTAGGTTACAGATTACAAAGACTATGATTGCTAATCGACCTCTATTGATCTGTTTAGAACTATATCTACTAACTATGCCTAGGGTTCCTTTTATAGACTAAGGAAACCCTAATGGGCTTTAAAACGCGTACAAAGATCATGCATATCCTTTCCTAAGATATCTCATGCATATCTCATAAACGGTACTAACTATTTTTATACTAACGGTACTAACTATCTGATCAGTACTAACATTTTGTACTGTCAGTACAAATTACAACTAGCGGTACTAACTAATATAACTAACGGTACTAAGTCAGGAATGCATAATTCCCAACAGTATTAACCTTGGTTAATACTGTTTGACCACTTATTTCCTTTGATTCATCTTTGTTAAGGTTTAATATAGTATATTTAGGAGATTTTAAGATGTTAGTTTAAAGATTTGAATGGTTTTGAGGTCTTGATAAAAATTTCTATAAGTCTGCTAGATAAATAGTACTCTAACTGTTGATTTATGAAACTTCTTAGAAATGAATTTGAGTTGTTTTTTTGTGTCTAAATTCTGGATTCTAATACATCATGATGCATTTGTTTCAAGTTTGTTTTTTTAGAATAGCCTTTTAAAACATTTTATCCAAAAAAGTAAATCAGTCAAGTTTTGCTAGTCTAATGGTTATTCTTACAAGTCAGATTGGTGTAAAACAGACAAATAGATGGAAGAACCCAAGTTTAAATTGGTAAACTTTGATTGCTCTTAGCTTATTTGTGTTTGATTTCAAACTATTTTTGGTTCTCAGCTTGTCTAGATTAGATTTTGATCCTCTAAACTTAGTTGCATATTGTCATCTTCATTCTAAAAAATTCCATAAATACTAAGTGTAGTCTGTCTTTTTCATCAATCATTTCTAGTTTATTTCTTTAGCTTATGTGCTTAAAATTTGCTTATTTGAGTTCATTGAGTCCTATTCTTAATCTGATTTTAGATTGAAGAAACATGTAATCTAAAGATCTACCAAGAACAAGAGAAAGAGATGTGGGTTATGATGGATGGAATGGATGAATTGTATTATATGTGTGAAATGGAAAATGAAACAACCAACCCCTCTCCAAGGCTAGGAGAGGGCTTATATATGTCCTATAGGCCGGCCCATGGGCTATGATGGGCTTCCCATGGGTCTTGGGCCGGACTAGATTACTAATCTAATCATTACATAAACTACGAGCTAAGACTATTACATGTTGGAAGTGACCGACACTTTTTGTGTTTCCAACAATCTCCCCCTAAGGGAGGTCACTCCATTTTACAAAACTTTAAGCCTAGCATACCATGCTTTGTCTTTAGTCTTTAGCTCGTACTCTTGATTTTCTCTTGTGAATATGTTGTAGTGATCATTGACTTCTGGATTGAGCTTGTTCCTTGAACTTGTATTTGACATTGTGATCTTGAGCATCTTGAGATCATCAACCAAGCACAATCTCTTCGCCATCTTAATGAATCTTGCCATCTTGTGTAACTTGTGACTTCTGGACCGACATGCTCATACCTTTCTTGATTTGTTGACTTGAAAAGCTTTAATGTTGCATCTTTCTTGAAATTCTTTAACTTTAACACTTCGTCACTTCGAGAAAGACATTCGGTATCAGAGTGACGGAAACTTCTTTGAAATTCTTTGACTTTAATACTTCGTCACTTCAAGAAAGACGTTCGGTATCAAAGTAGCAGAAGTCTTGAAATATGTTTGTCTATCGGGTATGAGCATGTGGCTATGGATCTTGTGAGTCAGCTGGAATCAGGAACCTCCACCACCATATTTAAATAGCCTGCATAAAAACAGTTAGCAATAAAGCGGGGGGACGAATATGGCTTTGTCATTCTCCCGAGTTTGGTTGGAGTAACCTTCGAATCCGTGAGGATCGACCTGTGATCAGATAGATTCAATTTAAGAAGAATCTTCTTGACAGGATTTCCAGCTTAATATTGAATCCTTTCGTAACACATGCGTATTAGATTCATCATACTCAGCATGTTCTTATTATCGGAACGTCTCCAAGAAGCAGACAACAACGATAAGAGTGAACCAGTGAGGTACTATCTCACCGAGTTGATATAGAAAATCGATTTTGAAAATAAATCGACTGCACATGAAACGTGTTTGTGACACATCGAGAGTTTTTAAGCCTATTCAAAATTCTTTAAAACCCGTTGATCCATAACCTGGAACAAGTTGATTCATACAGAATCGCCCATTGTTGCTTTCCAGATGTCACCAGGCTTATTCATAAGAATCGCACAAGTCACCTACCATGAGCTTGTTTGATGTTGGCTCAAGTAGGATTTCCATCTTCATTGTGAACACCTAAGTATCTACTCGGATTTCTGGGCAAAAATCACACAGGATCTTGCGTAGGACTCTAATGATATTAACTTGATAATTTCACATTGTGTGAGATAACAAGCTAAATTATGACAAGTGTCCTAATGAGATTAATTGATGATCTCTTCTGGCTCTAGACTCAATAGTGCACTTTGATTTTAGTGATCGGAGGCTGGAGCAGACTGCCACCTTTTCAAGATCAACTAACTCTGAGTGAGAAAGTCGATAGAAATGCGTGTAATCTCCGTGAAAAATGAAACAAGAGTCTTTTGAGAGACCTTGAGTGGCTAGGGAGGGTTGTTCATAGCGTTACTAGGTCCATGCCAGTCTCCAATGTCAGACAACACCTTAGTGTTTCCCACAGTTTATGTATTGACCCGGTTTATGCCTAAGTGTATGGATGGCTTCTTTCTTTACACCCTTTATCCTTATATTTCTTTTTCATTCTTCAACCCCTTCAATGCTTACCAAGACTTCATAACTAACACCTTGTTGGGTTTGTTCTAGTGTTAGTTCCATCTCAGTCGCATTATTCTCTTTCCTTACTTTTTCTCCTTTATCATACATAAGGCTTCTACACTAACTAGTGGATATCCCTAGGTAGATCCCTCCGATTTTGGCTGGACTGATTTGAATACCTATGTCTAACCACCTTATATCTCTATAAATTTAAGAACATGGTCGGTCTTTTGGGTATTTCATCACAATCCTTCCAAAAACATTGAAAATTTCAATCAAAGTGTTTGATATAAATATCAAAAGATTTACACTTTGAGAGTTTTTCATCATCACTAAAAGCTCCCCCTTAACATGTGCATCGATATCGTAGCACATGCTAAGCGTAGAACGCACAGAGTCCTTTTTACTTAATCACATATAATTACAAGCATGTTCAGTTTAATCACATTTTCTCCCCTTATCCAAAATGTTAATCCCTTGATATTTTGGATATCAATTGATTAAACGTTTAGGGACAAAATGTTACACAAAACTATCAGGAACATTTTAATGCTCCCCCTCAATATTTGAGGGAATATAAGACAGTGCTGAGTACAATAATTTGAAAACTTTTGAATTTACTAAAAAATTCTTGAAAATTTTGTACTCGAGCACTTCTTAGAATCACCATTAAGTCCTAGCAAAACTGTACTTGAAAGAAGTGGTCACAAGGCATGGGATACCAGTCTCGATCATTTGTGATCGTGACCCCCGGTTTACATCAAACTTCTGGAGGTCATTTCAGAAAGCTATGGGTACTCGGTTGGATATGAGTACGGCATACCATCCAGAGACTGATGGACAAAGTGAAAGAACCATACAAACTCTTGAAGATATGTTACGCGCTTGCGTGATAGACTTTGGGAATGGTTGGGAAGGACACTTACCGCTGATTGAATTCTCGTACAACAACAGCTACCATGCTAGTATTAAAGCTGCCCCATTCGAGGCACTTTATGGCCGAAAGTGTAGATCACCTGTGTGTTGGGCTGAGGTCGGAGATGCTCGGCTCACCGGTCCAGAACTTGTTCATGAAACAACCGAGAAGATTGTTCAGATTAAGCAGAGAATGCAAGCTGCTCGTGATCGCCAAAAGAGCTACGCCGATGTGAGGCGTAAGCCTCTAGAGTTTCAAGTTGGTGATCGAGTTATGTTAAAGGTATCACCTTGGAAAGGGGTCGTACGTTTTGGAAAACGGGGAAAGTTGAACCCGAGGTATATTGGACCTTTCAAGGTGTTAGCCAAAGTGGGAACCGTTGCTTATAGACTCGAACTACCTCAACAGTTAAGCAGGGTTCATAGCACGTTTCATGTATCCAATCTAAAGAAGTGTTTATCCGATGAGCCATTGGCAGTTCCGTTAGATGAAATACACATCGGTGATAAACTCCGCTTCGTTGAAGAACCAGTGGAAATCTTGGATCGTGAAGTCAAGAGGTTAAGTCGAAGTTGTATTCCCATCATCAAAGTTCGATGGAACTCCAAGAGAGGTCCTGAGTTCACATGGGAACGCGAAGATCAGTTCCGGGAAAAGTATCCGCACCTCTTCACAAAAACCGCACCCTCGAAAAATGCCGCATCTTGAGCCTTGGGACAAGGCTCTTCTAACGGGTGGAGACTGTAACATTTCTCATTTTCAGGTTATTTACGACTTTAATTAATTCCATTATTTATTTTTAGAGTTTTACGCGTTCGCTTTTAATTATTATCTTATAGTTAAATCGCGTAAACTAAAAATCAACGTTCAATGTAAACGGACATCAAACAAATTAAAGTTTACATCAAGCAAGTGTTATATGATTATTAGGAGTATAATTTATAACTTTTCATAATTTATTTTTGTTGGTTACGTAAAACGCTTACGTTTCGCAATAAATTACATTCGGACATACCCGGAAGCACCTTTACCCATCTACACTCAAACAAATACCCACTCTTATACCCAATACCCAAAATTTACTTATTTTGTTTAATTATAACTCCCTAAAACCGGACCTAAGTGTTTACACAAGAAATAAATACAAAACTCCCACTAACTCCTATTCTTCACATGTGAAATCTTACACTTATGTACCTTTGGACCCAAATTACTAAAGATTGTCTCATCACATGTACCTCCCCCCCCCTCATTTCAGCCGTGGGATGGCATAGGGAGGATGAGAGGTCTTATGACCTTGTCCTTAAAGCATCTTAAATCCCATGGTTTCATTTATGGTTGTTTAGGGTTTTCTTGCACACTATAAAAGGAAAGCCCTATGTAACTAACTTATACTCTTTCATGCAAGCAACTTAAAGCACACCATTTCTCTCTAAACCACACTAAAACCCACGGCATACTCTTGATAATTAGGGTTACATATATTTTTGATTTTCTAAGGTATTCCAAGGGTATTAACATTCATTCTAAGGTCATCTAAGGTTACTCAAGGTGTTAACAAGCTTGGATTCAGGTTTAACAAGGAATTATCAAGAAAACATATCTAGGGTTTTCTTGATTAGGGTTTTGATTTTGGAAGCTTGGTTAAGGTTTATATCTTGTGTTCTTCATCCTACACATCTACTTTAAGGTCTATTTAAAGTATTTAATATTCATTCATTCATTATCTTTTATATACATGCTTGTTATATATGTTAGTCACCACCTAGAATTATTTATGTGTTATATAAGGTATTAAAGACCTAACTAAATTCGAACTTTATGTTGTATGTAGTAAAATGATACTTGAAATAAAGGAACATGCTTAATAAAAGTGTTAAATAAATTATGTGAACGATTTACAAATTAAATGGTGTTGAAAGTTTAATTACAAACTCATGTATCAAAAGATCACAAGGATATGGATTTCATTTGGACAAGTGTTATGGACTATTAGAGGACTTATTATATGTATGACATATATTAGGAAACTTGGTAAAATAATGGTGCAAGGTTCATAAATAAAAGTAATTATAAAACTTACTTTATTAATCAAAAACCCTAATTAACTTTAAATACCTACTGTTGAAATTCGACACTTAACCCATACATTTTATATTTTATTAAATTAGTACTCTTCACAAGGATCGTAAGCATGTAAAGAACTCGAAAAACGGATTTATAACGAAAAAGATATGACATTTACAAGTTTACGTTAATTAAACGCATAAAAGTAATTTTATAAAAGTTATTTTATACACATACCTACTGTTTCGGATCTGAATTATAAAAATAAATATTTTGTAAACCTAGTACTTTTCATAACGAATCCAAGGGCGTAAGAAACTCGAGAAACGGAATTATAATGAACGAGTTATGATTTAAACAAGTTACGTATAATTAATTCTATAAAAACAGTTTTTATAAACTGTAATGATTAAGTACAAATAATTTAGTTTTATAAAAATAGTTTTTATAAACTATGATGAAACAGTAAAGTTACTGTTTCCATCAGTGGGTTCAACTTTCATAAAATATGATATTTGATAAATTCGTTTTAATACGGAGACGTGGACATAAGAAACGTATAAAACGGAGTCGAAACGATAAAGATATGAAGTTTTAAAACTCGCGCGCATTACTTTTATTTTTATACAAATCTTTTATAAAAATTAATTTTAATAATAAAATATCTTTATTAAATCATACATTTTACATCACGATCGATTTGTAAACGAAAATAATATTTTTCTTCGGATACAAGTACACACACTTTTATTTAAAAAGTCGGAGTTTAATTATTGTTTTAACCTTTAAAATATAATTAATAAAAAAACTATTAGGTTGGGTGGTTGTTAGCTATACAACATGTGATGTTTTATTTATATGAAATACATTATACTCATACGGCCTATAATTAATTAGGTTGCATTCAAATTGCCGAGGCGATTCACTCATTTGATTTAGATAATAATCAATTCATTCACTTGCGGTGAGTTCATAGCCCACTTTTATACAACTAATTGTTTTACAACTTTGGGATGGTGAGAAACATGCTTTGTTTTCATTTGGACGCAAGTACTCTTTTAATTTTTTCGACGCTTGGCCTAAGTAGCTAAACCCACTATTGCCCACCCTCATGAACTGTCAATTGCTAGTTAGCGAGCGCGAATGTTATGAATAGATCTATTTGGGATTGACATCCCCGTTCGGGTGAGTAGCGCTCATCAGTTTCGAGGGGAACCGGAAAACAAAAGATCGTTATCATGTCGGAACAATCTTGGATGTTCGGGTTGAACATCTACATGGGCACATTTAGTGCATTAAATTGCATACATATATGTCGAGCTTCGGTGTCATGAGCTTAGTGCACTCGTAATTACTTTTAAGATATTGTATGTGTTACATGTCTTACATTGGAAATCTTGTGGTCCTATTTTATACATTTACTAAACCTGTGAATTCACCAACTTTATGTTGACGTTTTAAAGCATGTTTTTCTCAGGTCAATAAGGTACGAGAAACAAGGATACATTGGTGGTCATCATTTTGGAGTCATTACTATAAAGATTTGGATGCATTACATTTTGGGAATATTTGTTATGTCTTAAAATCTTTACTTTTCATGGATGAACTATTTAAGCTTCGGCTATTGTAACAAACAAGTCTATTTAATCCAATGTATCAATTTTAAACGACTCATATAGATGTCATTCTCTTATCTCGTGATGTTGATCTATGAAGTAACACTCGCCAACCCATATTCCGATGCGACCCATTTTGGGGGTGTTACAGATACGACGTATCCAGATTATGGGGATACGCCATATAGAGGCCAAGAGAAGACCTGACTAA
>BQNB010126505.1:0-12408 GCA_026074375.1 Tanacetum coccineum | reverse complement strand
TTCATGATTGTTGAGGATATTAATTCAATTATAGACCCTAGGTTGTCACTAGTAGTACTAAGGAAACCTTTTGTGGAAATATCCAACATGACTCACGACCCACCCGAAGGTGTTGTAAGATTCATTAACAGGACCGATAAAGTTTCCTATAAGATGCCCCATAAGATAGAACAGTACAACTCACTGTCGGACTTAGAAAAAGAGCATAAAAAATCAGTCTACCTTATGAACGAAGAAGACAAAAGAAGAGGAGTAGAGTATGTAATGAGCAAAATATTAGGATTTTACAAAGAATGCTTAGAGTTTGGACCCGAATATGTGACTGGAATGGACAATGAAGGAGAAGTCACATAAGAACGTGTGACTTCGAGTCTAGCTACAAGACTCGTAAATAAAGAAAAGCGCTTTTTGGGAGGCAACCCAATATTTACTTTTCCCGCATATTAGGAGTGTCTTGTGTTTTAACTCTTTATTATTTGTTTTATTATGTTTGAATTAGTTGTAATCATGCTTTGTTTGTTTGTAACTTTGTCTTATTTGTAATCAAAGGTATTTTGCATCAAAATAAGTGTAGGGGAAATATCCGGTTTTTAGAACCAAATTCAAACATTTGAAATAAATTATTTAGATTAATTCGCGTCAGTTTCGAGTCATATGATTGTAATGACTAACTCCAGGTTTTTATGCAATGCTTTCTTCAGTTTTAACTTATAAAAATTACGTGCAAGAAATTTCTCATTAAAAACAAAGAAGAAATTTTCACATACGCTGGAGACGGCGTCAGGATTTATCCTGACGGCGTCGCGTCTCCAGCTATGTAAAAATTCGAATTTTTTCTAGTATTCCTGAAAAATAAAATGTGCAATATTTAAAATCTGTAATTCTTTTGTAAACCTGCAGAAAAACCTATGATTATATCATTACTCTCATCCTATCTTTACTGCTTTCGTAGAGTCAAAACCCTAAACTCTTGTTGTATATATATCTATCTTGCCGATTTTATGCTTGGTGTAGTTGTCTTTGATTACAGGTTATATTTGATGAGAAAAAGCTTGGAAGTTCTTAGGAAGTTTCATTGGATAATTCTTGGAGGAAGATTTAACCAGTTATCGCATGTTTCTTCTCCATTATTGAGCAAACCAGGGGAGTACTAGTCTCTTTGACTTGTTTTCTTTTCCCTTTATTCGTTTTTACAGGGACTTCTATAGAACATTGGGGACAATGTTCAACTTAAGTGTGAGGGAAAATAAGCCTTAGAAACTATTCCTTCATTCACTACAAGAAAATGTGGCTTTTGAGACGAAATTTTTTGGAACAGTCAAAAAATCATGCCAAATACACGCATTTGGCACTTGTTAGCTAACCGTGTCACAAAAGTAGGTATTTGGGGCGACTATTAAAAAATCTTTCCAAATACGTATGCATTTGGAACTTTTTCTAATAATGGTGCCAAATACATGTGTATTTGGGACAATTTGAGTTAACGGTGCCAAATACATATATATTTAGGACGGTTGGTACCAACGGTGCCAAATTTGTGTATGTATTTGGAACGCTATCTATTGTTGGTGCCAAATACTTATTTATTTGGAACGGTTGGTACTACTAGTGGCAAATACTTATATGTATTTGGAACATCATCTAATGCTAGTACCAAATACTTATGTATTTAGAATTGGTTTTATATAGTGTGGAAAAAATGAATATATATGGGGAGATTTTTATAAACTGTTTTTATTTCTTATGTATTTGAAACATCTTTAGAAAACTAACTCGATTTA
Source organism: Tanacetum coccineum (assembly GCA_026074375.1). Lineage (NCBI taxonomy): Eukaryota > Viridiplantae > Streptophyta > Magnoliopsida > Asterales > Asteraceae > Tanacetum > Tanacetum coccineum. Next base: position 10,627 of record BQNB010126505.1, on the reverse strand, counting down.
CGCTTTTCCCCGCACGTATGAACTATATTTTGCTTATGTTATCATGTACATCAAATAAAAATTTATAATCAATTTCATTCATTTACTCTGATATCTAATAGCCCTTGGTTATCAAGGAAAAGAGGAAATCAAGATTATTTTCAATGGCGCATGCAACTTATCGGGGGTAGTAGTACTGATCTTGCAAATTTACTTGGTGGAATTGCAAAATGCAGGGCTCGTGCTTCTCTTAATATTGTTTCATGAAAGTTAATGCAAGATACCAATCTTGAAATAATGTGGTGAGATGTCCATGTGTTATCATATATATAAATACTATTTGCATGTATTGTTTTTAATAGAAATGATTATTGATACGGCGGGTTACACCATAAAAGTTTTACAACCCTCATAGGCAGAGTACCCAATCGTTGTAGTGTAGTATACGTAAGACTTGGGGGATTTATAGTTCTCTAGATGAATAGTGAGGTAGGTTCGAATTGCATTTTACTAAGATATAAAGGTTGAGAGAAGGTTATTTTTGTATTTTTATGTTTTTTATAAAGCAATTTAAATCTTGGGTTTGAAAGAGGTTTTTATCTAAACTAAATTACTCATAATTATGCAGAAAAAGTAAATTGGCGATGAAATCATATAGGTAAACAAACGTGTCCACTTAATCATGCACTACTTCAAAGTTGATCTATCCAATCTATTGCCTGTCACACAACATAAGATTGATGCTCCAGAAGGTTATAATAGAGCATATTTGCATGTATAGGTATGACCCATGATCTAAAACCATACCCTATGCTTTTGTATAACTAGTCAAGTATGATTATATCGTAAGAATTATTAAAACGTTTCGATATACATGGTCAAGTATGATTATAAACGAAATATTTAAATTCTTTAATTAATTTAATTTTAAAGCTAATATTTTAACGTAATATTCTTAATTATAAACTTTTAATTTAATTATTTTTCCAATAAATACTTAATAATTTTTTTTATCATAAAATTAAAAACACCATTTAGCTAAGATAGGTCTTAGCTAAATTGTTTTCAACAAAAATTTGATACCCCCTCCCTCTAATTACTTTATCCCGCTAAATGTTTTCACCAAAAATCTAATCTGAGTTTCCATCCTTTCTCACCCACACTTGATAAAAAAAACCCACACACACTTGCATATCTAGCTACTCCCGCCGTCACGGCCCGACTGCGCCACCTTCACCACCTTGACCCCCACACCAGGTATGACTATTTTCATTTCACATGATATACATATATTAAAATGTGTATACAAAACCATACAAGAGGACCCCACCTAGCTGGTTGAAGATTTCATCTCAAGATGTAAGTTTTTTCTTATTTTTTTTATTTGTGTTTGTTGATTGTTAAATGTGAAGTTATTTGAATATGAGGTATTCCTGTGAGGTTTATGTTAATTAGTTATGGTATATTTTATAATGAAATGGATAGGTGTTATGTTGGCTTGAAACCAATCTGATGATTATTTTAGATATAAAGGGTGTTTGTTTAAGCTTATATGTGGATTATGAGCTTATTTGTTTTATGGCTTATATTTCATAAGCCTCAATATTCTGGCATTTTTTGAGATTTGTGGGCTTATATAAGTTTAATATGACTCATATAAGTCTCTAAGTCTCAAAATAAGCTGGAAAATTAAGGCTTATGAGATATAAGCTGAAATCAAATAAGCTCATAAGCCCACATTGCTTAAACAAACACCCCTATATAAGTGTAAGGGTAAAAAGGTTTAATGTGATGTCTGAAACATTACTGATACTGCTTGCTAAAATAGTCTAGGTTAAGGTTAACAGTAACACCTATCAGATACTTGAATTTATAGAATGGAAAATCATATTATGATTAATAGAGAATGTGCTTAAATATATCTATAATATGTTGATGTAACTTTGGTGACTTGTTGCAACAACTTAGTTATATGTCGTATATAATAGTGATATGAGTAGTTTTGTTGCAACAACCTAGTTATTTGAGCGTAAAGTTAAAAAGGTGTAATGTGATGTCTGAAACATTGGAGACTGATACAACTTTGCTAAAATTGTCTAGGTTGAGGTTAACACCTATAAAATATTTGAAATTTTGGAATCAAAAATTGGGTTATGGTTATTAGAGAATGTGTTCAAATGTATCTATAATATGTGATGTAACTTTGGTGACTTTTTATAAATGTAATTTGTGTTGTTTGTGCAACTATTAGATTGTTTAAATTTAGGAACACAGAAAGCATTGCCTTTTTTATTTACACTGTTTGAATTGTTAACATTGATTTGATTTAGATGAATGAATTTATCTAAGCTTATGTTGACTTGAAACAAATTAATGTTATTTTTTGTTTTAGTCTTTTGTCGTTAGACTTTGTGTTAGGAATACGAAATTCCTAGAAAAGTCTCGGTCACTTCATAGATATCGAAAGATAGCTCGTCAAGTAATATTTGGAAACTTACATAGGTAACTAGTCCAAGGTCCATGGAAAGCCCATGTAACCAAGGCCTATATCCACCTCATGTAAGTATAAATACCCTCTCTACACATGGAGAGGGTGTTGGTTGGTTGGTTTTGTATTCTCATTTTGCTAATGAATTATATGTTTCTTACTTTCTCTCTCTAGAATACATCCTTCCTTTCACTCTCTCTCACCAAGTTCCTTCCCATCTCATATCAAAGATTACTTGTATTCTTCAATTGGTATCAAGAGCCATGGAGTGGTGTGCTTAGTTTTTGTGTTTAAGTGTTTCTTTTGGTTTGTTGGTTTTTGCAAAAATCGTCCTTTATTTTTTCTTTTTTGATTCCAAAGCTATTGTGTACACTAATGGATTATTTACCTTGGTAAATCTGATCTAGTATCTTTAAGATATAGGTGTACAAGCTTAGAATCAAGAAAAATATCATTTTTGTTACATTTTTGTGTTCGAAAATCTTATAAAGAGCAAAATCTTGATTTTAAATTTTTCGGCTTAAAAACCTTAAAGTTTTCATTTTTCTTGTTCCTATAGGTTTAGTAACACTAGTTGTACAAGTATTTTTGCAAAACAATCATCAAAAAGGTGTCTTTTTGTGTTTTTAAGTTTTTGGGTTTCGTAGTAGTGGAAGTCGAACAACTGAGTCGAACAACTCAAGTCGAACAACTGAGTCGAACAACTCAAGTCGAACAACTTGTTTTGTGTTGAAACCGAACAACTTGTCTTAAGTGGAAACCGAACAACTCGATTTGTGTTGAAACCGAACAATTTGGTTTAGTTGAAACCGAACAACTTGAACTCAGTTGAAACCGAACAACTTGATCTAGTTGCAACCGAACAACCCAATTGCAGTGCAAACCGAACAACTTGAACTCAGTTGAAACCGAACAACTTGATCTAGTTGCAACCGAACAACCCAATTGCAGTGCAAACCGAACAACTTGAAATTTAGTTGAAACCGAACAACTTGATTTAGTTGAAACCGAACAACTTCTACTAGTTGGAACCGAACAACTCAATTTCTCAAAATTATACGGTTTATTTCGCTGACTTGTAAAATCCCGTGAAATATTCAATTGTTTTCTCGGTTTTGTCAAGAATTGTAAAATCCCGTGTAGTTTCATAAATTAAAACACTTAAAAGACAATTTAATTAAACACAATTACTTTCTACCACCCTCCGATCAACCAAGTAATCTGTTAACATACACATTTCTCAAAGACGACTCTTGTTGACAAATCGATTCTTTCGGGTGCCGACAATCGTCCACCTATGTTGGAAAAGGATATGTATGACTCTTGGAAAAGCAGAATGGAGTTATACATGATGAATAGACAACATGGACGAATGATCCTTGAATCCTTTGAAAATGGTCCACTCATTTGGCCTTTAATTGAAGAAAATGGAGTGACAAGGACAAAGAAATATTCTGAATTATCTCCTACAGAAGCAATACAAGCCGATTGTGATGTCAAGGCAAAAAATATCATTCTCCAAGGATTACCACCAGAAGTCTATGCATTGGTTAGCAATCATAAAGTCACCAAGGAAATTTGGGAAATAATTCAACTTCTAATACAAGGAACTTCATTGACGAAACAGGAAAGGGAGTGTAAGCTTTATGATGAATTCGATAAGTTTGCTTATAAGAAGGGGGAATCACTTCGTGAATTCTACTTGAGATTTTCACTGCTACTCAATGACATGAACATCTACAATATGAAACTGGAACAATTTCAAGTGAACACAAAGTTTTTGAATACCCTTCCTCCTGAATGGAGCAAATTTGTGACAGATGTCAAACTGGTTCGAGATTTGCACACAACTAACATCGATCAGCTTCATGCTTATTTGGGACAACATGAATTTCATGCAAATGAGGTTCGTTTAATGCATGAACGCAATTCAGACCCGCTTGCTTTGGTTGCAACTCATCAGATGACCCAGTCTCCTTATCAAACTCATCAAAATTCACACCAAAACACTCAATTTCAACCACAAGTTTCATCATATCAGTCTCCACAGTATGGTTCACCTTATCAGTCTCAACAATACTCAACTCATCAATCATCAACACCTCTTTCAATCACTTATCCATCTAATGATTATCAGTCATCAATTACCACAACATCTATTCTCCATCATCATCTATTCCTCAATTGGAATATCCTCCCTCAGTTGATCAACAATCTAAATTTTCCCAACAAGAATCAGGTTTAATTATTCTAGTGTTCCAGAAAGGTGATGATCCCATTGATGCCATCAATCACATTATGTCATTTTTGACTGCTGTCGTCACTTCCCGTTATCCCACTACCAATAACCAGCTAAGAAACTCGTCAAACCCTAGGCAACAAGCTACCATTAATAATGGAAGAGTAACATTACAACCAATTCAGAGGAGACAAACTTCTGTAGCTACAGGTACTTCAAAGACTTATACTCCGGGAGCAAGTGGAAATAATTCTAGAAAACAAAGAACAGTTATTTCCTATAATTGTAAAGGGGAGGCCACATGTCCAAACAGTGCAACAAACCAAAGAGGAAACGGGATGATTCATGGTTTAAGGATAAAGTGTTGTTGATTCAAGCTCAAGCAAGTGGTCAAATTTTACATGAGGAGGAACTCGCATTTTTGGCAGATCCAGGAACTCCAAAAGATCAAGCCACACAGACTGCCATAACTCACAATGCTGCTTATCAAGCTGATGATTTAGATGCATATAACTCTAATTATGATGAACTTAACACTGCCAAAGTTGCTCTCATGACGAATTTATCTCACTATGGTTCAGATGCTCTTTCTGAGGTACACAATCATGATAATGTGAATAATGATATGACTAATCAAGTTGTGCAGGCTATGCCGTCTTTTGAATAGTTAAATGTTGTAAACTATTAAGAGACTGAAATAACCATTGATAGCAATATCATTCCTTATTCTCAGTATCTGATTGAATCACAACAGGTAGCTGTTTAAATTTCTAACTCTTCTGCACAACAAGATGATTTGATATTATCTGTGATTGAACAACTAAAAACCCAAGTAGTTCATTGTACCAAGACGAATCTGGAAAATAAAAGTGTCAGTAATACTTTAACTGCTGAGCTTGAAAGATATAAGGAACAACTCAAAGTGTTGAAAGAAGGATAAAACATTGATTTAAAGAGTCATGATAACGTTTCAGATTCATGTGCACAGTCTATAGAGATTGATCATCTTAAACGAACTCTTTTAGAACATTTAAAAGAAAAGGAATCTTTATTGCAAACGATTACACTTCTCAAAAATGATTTTATGAAAGAAGAATCTAGAAACCTTGATAGGGAAATAGCCTTAGAAAAGCAGATCAAACACCTAGATAATATCGTTTTTAAAAGAGATCAATCTGCATAAAATGTTCACATGTTGACGAAACCTCAGTTTTTCTATGATAAAAAACTAAACAAGCTTTAGGTTTTTAAAATCCTTTCTATCTAAAGAAAGCTCAGTAGTTGGAACCTATGCTATATGTTGGTGATATAATTCAGAAAACCAATCCTATTGTGATCCCTGAATCAGAAGAGACCTTAACACTTGCTGAAGAGAGTCATTCAAAAATGCTTTTAAAACATAAGGATAATATTATGCAAGAAAAGATAAAACAAATTGATACCTCACCAATCGATTATGCTTCTCTTAATAAACTTTATAAAGATTTTGAAACACGGTTTGTTCCACAAACTGAATTATCTGCTAAACAAGCCTTTTGGTCGCATAACTCTGTGAGTTCCTCAGAACCCGATCTTTCTGATAGACCCACCAATGTTGAGGTTCCTAAAGAACTTCCAAAAGTCAGCATGGTTAATACGAGTTTGAAGAAACTTAAATACCATCTTGCTAACTTTGATGTGGTAGTCAAAGAAAGAACCACTCCCATAGCTATCACTGGGGGCACGCGGAGTTTCAAACATACAAAAGCTTGTTTTAAGGATGAAATAGTTCCATTTGTAAAAGCTCTAAAGGACTTATTTAGTACATTCAACCAACAATTAGTTAATAAACTTGCTGAAGTCCAAATGTCTTCTATCAAATGGAACAGACTGTGGAACAACATCGTGTAGAGTCAAAAACATTTGAAGTTAAAATGAATCAAGCTTTGAACAAAAATGAACGACTCTTGGAACAAGTGATGAGCAAAGATATTGTGAACTTGATTGTAAATTCCTCTATGGATTTTGCCTCTGTGAATGTGCATGAATGTGAAAAGTATCTCAAACTTGAGACTGAGCTTCAAAAGGATTTTGTTAAAAAAGAGATTTACGATAAACTGTTAAAGAGGTTTACCACTCTTGAAAAACATTTCACTTCGTTAGAAGTTGATACTCAACTTAATCAGGAAATTTTTCAAAGGGACAATTCTATTTCAAATCAAAGTGCTCTAAGTTTTGATCAATTATTTGAATTAAATGAATTGAAAGCTTAGTCCCAAGAGAAAGACATGGTCATAAAGAAGTTAAAAGAGAGAATTAAATCTCTTAGTGGAGATATGGATGAGGATAAGATCAAACAAAACTTAGAATAGATTGAAACCATAAATATTGAATTGGATCATAGAGTGACAAAGCTTATTGATGAGAATGAGCATTTGAAACAGACCTATAAGCAACTTTATGACTCGATTAAACCAGCACATGTTCAATCAAAAGAACAATGTGCTGACTTAACTAATCAAGTCAATCTAAAGTCTGTGGAAATTTCTGATTTAAATGCTTGTCTTTAGGAAAAAGTTTTGGTAATTACAACTCTCAAGGATGAATTATGGAAACTCAAAGGAAAAGATTTAGCTAATAATGAAGTTACACATCATCCTAGAAATCCAGAGATTAATACGGAACCAATAACCACTAAATTGTTAAACAAAAGGTCAGCTTACTGTGCCTATATTAAGCACACTTAGGAAGAAGCTGGAGTTCTTAGGGATCTAGTCGATCATATTAAAGCAAACTATCCCCTAGATCCAACCTTAGAATCTACCTGTAAGTATACTAAACTAATTCAGGAGTAGCTTTCAAAAATCAGTAAAACTTGCCCTAGTATCAACAATTCCGGAGAACAATTAGTGGCTGTGACCCCAATGAATAAAGTCAAAAGAGTTAGATTCACTGAGCCCGTCACATCCTCAAGAAACACAATCACAAAAAAGGCCTCTACATCAAACCTAGCTTCTAACAAACCTATGTTATCTTCTACAGGAGTAAAACCATCTACTAGTTCTAGCGGATCATAGTCTTCAGGCAATACAAAGAAAGATAAGATTCTGCAAACACAAAGTAGTACTCATAAGAATAAAGTAGAAGCCCACCTTAGGAAAGTTAAATCTAGTTTGAAAAATAAAGATCATGTTGTTGCACCTAAAGGAACTGCTCATGTGCAGCATTCCAAGCTTAATGCTAATTCTAAACTTAAATGTGTTAAGTGTAATGGTTGCATGCTTTCTGATAATCATGATTTGTGTGTTCTTGATTATATCAATAATGTGAATGCTCGTGCAAAATCAAAATATGCTAAGAAACACGCAAAGAGAAAAGTTTGGAAACCAACAGGAAAGATGTTTACAACTATTGGATATATCTAGAGACCTACTGGTCGGACCTTTACTATCGTAGGAAATGCGTGCCCTTTAACTAGGATTACCACTACTACTGAAGCGCCCCTTAGAAAACCAGTTGTTCTAGATAATGAAACATCTAATCCTGATGTAACATTGGTCTATTCATGGAAACCTAGGAAATCTAAAACTAATGTTTCTGTTAGCAAATCTAAGGTTCTTCAATCTGTATCTGCTAACAACAAGGAACCCAGTAAATCTTGGGGATCCATAATTTCTTATGTTCCGTCTTCCTCTCTTAATGAATGCAGGTCGTCCAAATTGTCCTCTGGTATTTGGACTCTGGCTGCTCCAAGCATATGACTGGAGATCGCTCTTAGCTTACCAATTTCATCAACAAATTTTTGGGTACAGTCAAATTCAGAAATGATCATGTGGCAAAGATTTTGGGATATGATGATTATTTGATTGGGAATGTTATGATATCAAGGATTTACTATGTGGAAGGACTTGAACACAACTTATTCTCCGTTGGGCAGTTTTGTGATTCAAAACTTGAGGTTGCTTTACGTCAACACACCTACTTCATTCGTAATTTAGAAGGTGTTGATTTATTGACTGGATCTCAAGGCAACAATCTGTATACTCTGTCTTTTGGAGACATGATGACGTCCTCTCCCATATGTCTCTTGTCAAAGGCTTCAAAGACTAAGTCCTGGCTATGGCACCGACGTTTGTCTCATCTAAACTTTGGTGTAATCAACCATTTAGCTAGACATGGTCTTGTTCGAGGTCTCCCTAAGCTTAAATTTAAAAAGGACCATATGCGTTCTGCATGCGCAATGGGTAAGAGCAAGAAGAAACCCCACAAACCTAAATCTAAAGACACCAATCAAGAAAAACTCTATCTGTTACACATGGATCTTTATGGACCAATGCGTATCGCAAGTGTTAATGGAAAGAAGTACATCCTTGTCATTGTCGATGATTACTCATGATTCACATGGGTTAAGTTCTTAAGGTCAAAAGATGAAGCTCCAGATTTCATAATCAAGTTTCTCAAGATGATCCAACTGCGACTTAAAGTACCTGTCTGACGAATCAGAACAGATAATGGAACTGAATTTGTTAATCAAACGTTGCATGAATATTATAAGAAGGTTGGTATCTCTCATGAAACATCTGTAGCTCGCTCTCTACAGCAAAATGGTGTCGTTGAAAGACGGAATCGTGCGCTAATTGAAGTTGATCACACAATGTTGATTTATGCAAAAGCTCCATTATTTTTATGGGCTGAAGCAGTAGCTACCGCATCTTACACCCAAAATCGTTCCATCATACGCCTTCGTCATGGCAAAACACCATATGAGCTTTCACATGACAAACTTCCTGACTTATTTTTCTTCCTTGTATTTGGTGCACTCTGCTATTCAACGAATGATAGTGAGAATTTAGGCAAGTTACAACCAAAGGTTGATATTGGTATTTTTATTGGTTATGCACCCACGAAGAAAGCATTTTGAATTTACAACCGACGTACCAAATGAATCATTGAGACAATTCATGTAGATTTTGATGAGCTGACTGCACTTTATGTAATGACTCCTGCAACAATCAGTTCAAGACTCATGCCAAACCCTCCTCCTTCAACACCATTTGTACAACCTTTGATAACTGATTGGGATATGTTGTTTCAATCGTTGTTTGATGAATTACTCAATCCCCCGCCTACTGTTGATCACCCAGCCCCTGAAGTCGTTGCTCCAATTAATGAAGTAGCAGCTCCAGTACCCGCTGTATCAACCGATTCAACTTCCTCAACTACAGTTGACCAAGATACACCATCACCAAGTAACTCTCAAACAACACCCGATACCCAACCTCCTGTCATTCTTAACGATGTTGAAGAAGACAATCATGATATTGAAGTTGCACATATGGGTAATGATCCGTACTTTGGTATTCTAATTTCAGAAGTTCCTTCTGATCAATCTTTATCATCGGATTCTATTCATACAAATGTGCCTCTCGATCACCAAATTTTTAAACACAATAACAAATGGACTAAGGATCATCCACTTGAAAATATAATCGGTGAACTCGCTAGACTAGTTTCCACAAGGCTGCAATTACATGAGCAAGCTCTTTTCTGTTACTACGATGCTTTCCTCACTGCTGTTGAACCCAAGACTTATAAAGATGCTTTGACTCAAGCTTGCTGGATCGAAGCAATGCAAGAAGAACTCAATGAGTTCGAACGTCTTGAAGTATGGGAGCTCGTACCCCGACCAGATAAAGTTATGGTTATTACTTTGAAGTGGATCTACAAAGTGAAACTAGACGAACTGGGAGGTATACTAAAGAACAAAGCTCGGTTAGTGGCTTGTGGTTACCGTCAAGAAGAGGGAATTGATTTTGAAGAGTCTGTTGTCCCACTTGTTTAATCCATTACACAACAAGAGTTATACCAAGATGCTAGAAAATGAGATAGAATCTTAGAGAGAGAAATAAAGAAAGAAAATTAGATTGTAGAGAGTGGTGAGT
>BQNB010126504.1:0-19592 GCA_026074375.1 Tanacetum coccineum | reverse complement strand
GATTCAAAAATGATATTTTTCTAGATTCAAAGCATGTACACCTATATCTTAAAGATACTATATCAGATTTACCAAGGTAAATAATCCATTAGTGTACACAATAGCTTTGGAATAAAAAAAAGGACGATTTTGCAAAAAACGAACCAACAAGAAAGCTTAAACACAAAAACTAAACACACCACTCTATGGCTCTTGATACCAATTGAAGAATACAAGTAATCTTTAATATGAAATGGGAAGGAACTTAGTGAGAGAAAGTGAAAGGATAGATGTATTATAGAGAGAGAAAGTAAGAAACATATAATTCATTAGCAAAATGAGAATACAAAACTAACCAACACCCTCTCCAAAGCATGGAGAGGGTATTTATACATGAGATGTGGCCGGCCATGGACCTAGATAAGCTTTCCATGGGCCTTGGGCCATATTAGATTACTTTACTTGACATATGATTAACTACGGGCTAAGACTAATACATATTGGAAGTGACCGATACTTTTCTTGTTTCTAACAGGGAATTTAAAAAACGCGACATATAAGCAAATAATTTAAATTTTAACCCTACAAACTCAAATTTAATTTCTAAAAATCCTAATTGACTAAAAATAATTTTCAGAAAAAGAATTATATTTTTTTGATTTTTGTTTTATTTATTATGAATTAAAAACAGTTTTAATCTAAAAAATACATAAAAATAGTAAACTAAATAATAAAAATTTGAAAAATTCATGAAAAGTATTTTGAACAAATCTAAACTTAAGAAAAATAAAACGGGAAAATAAGCTGAAACAAATAAGTAGTTATAAAGCAAATAAGCAAATAAACTTAAAACCTAAAAAAAACTATAACAATTAAATTGCACTAAGAAATAAATGAAAAAGACCCCAGGGTAGTTGGTTAAGTGTTGTGTGTGTGAGGCGTTGAGTGTGAAAGGGAGAGGTCACAGGTTCGAGTCCTGTGACCATCTCTTTTTGCAAAACATTTTATTTTTAATTTTCTTTTTGAAAAAGCTATAAAACAAGTAAAAATAAGCAACTTTTATAAAAACAATTTTTTGACAATCTTAAAAATAAGCTGGAAATAAGCAGCTTAAAAGTGACAGATTTGAAAACAAAGACTAATGACTTTTTATCTAAAACAATTTGGCTTATTGGACTCATTAAGCAAAAGAGAAGCAAGTAAGCTGAATACTAATCCTATCTTAGACCTAATAAGCTATAAAGACTAGAAATAAGCAAATCACAATAGCTGAAAAGCATCTATAAACTAAAAGACAGTATGACTTAAAAATTGACTATAGAGGACTTCTGACAAACTTTTAGCTAAAATCAAGTCCAATTAAGCTAAGAGAAAAAGCTTAAACACTCAAAACAGATTCAGATTAGCACTCAAACAACATCTAAAAGCTGGAATTAAAAGAAAATAAGCTGAATAAGCATTAAGAAAATGACAGTTTTGAGAAATTGTTCTTCATTTATTAAAACTGATTGGGACATTTTAAGACTGAGTAAGCATCTAAATAAGCTGAACACAGATTAAAACTACTCCTAGACCTAATTAAAACATTTAGAACCTGATTTGACAACCAAAAACCTACACAAGCAGTTTTAACTAAGTTAAAACTGCTTGTGCCAAACACCTCTTTAGACTATGATTTTCCAAATCTAAGCTAAGACATGCTTGAATAAGCCTTGATTTGTGAAAACCGATGTTGAACATTGGAGTTAAATGACAATTAAGTACAATTTAAGGAAATAAGCACTAAAACTAACAAGCAATAAAGATAAGCAGTTTAAGCTACATAAACCAGTTTTAACCAAAACTCAAGGAAATCAATTTCTAAGCTATAAACTAAACTTATTAAACTAAATTTAGGAAGAATAAACATGATGAAGCAATAAAAAGAACTGAATAAGCAAAGTAATAAGCTGAAATTGAAATTAAGCTTAATAGTGTAAAAATGAACATACCTTAATCCCAGCTCAAATAGGGATAAAACTAATGCTCAAATGAGCTAATCTACAAGCGAGCTTATAAAATAAGCTTTGAATAAGCCTATAAGCCCTTTCTTTTTTGGCTTATCATCCTAGTTGGCTTATTCAGAAGATTTTAGAGTAAGGAAATGACAATCCTTATTCAGTTAAGCTATAGGTGAGCTTAACTGAATAAGTAACTACTTAAAAAGCAGTGTGAGCTTATTGAGCTTATCAAGGCTTATTAACCAAACACAAACAACATAATTGCATATCAGAGGAATTTGAACACGAATTTTAGAATAAAACTTAATTTTATTAATACTTGAAGAAAGTTACAGAACTGAAAAGGAAATACAATTTTAAAAGACAGAAAAGTAAAATAAGCACTAAATAAGCTGAAAAAGAAAAACCTACACTACACTAAATTACCCTACTCCAAGATGCCTAATACTATGTGATTCTTGTGCTATTTATAGCTGCGAGAGGAAGGTTTTAGGTCCATGAGACGCTCCCCACCTCATTCACCATAGCCCTTAGATCCAATCTTCATCATCTAAGCCCTTGATTATAAGCCACGTCCCATCCACCAATCATATAGCTTCCAATTGCCAGCATGGCATAAGTGGGTGTTAGAGAGTGTCAGTAACCCTTCTAGAAAGATGGGCGTGTGTGTGGGTGAGAGGGATTTACCCCATGGTTAATGGTTGCAGAATGAAAAGGAGGGAAAAGGGGGAACGATGTATAGTAAATCGTTCTTTGACCCATGTTTGACTCTTGTTTTATAAAGTGGACTGGGTCAGGTTTATAAAGAAAAATGGTATTGGGCTTGGACTTGAATTAGGGCCACAATGGATTAATAGATTAAATGGATGTGGACTAAGTTTTAAGTTTAAAGGGTTTATAATTATAACTCTTAATGGGCTGACCCCGCCCATTAAAATGGGTGCGGGTTGACCCATTAAGGATGTATACGGCTTCGGCTTCGGTTTTTTTACGCTCATTCCAATCTCGTGCCCAATTTTGTCCGTTTTTGCTTTGTTTTTTGTCCTTTTGTGCAATATTCATTACCTGCAAAACACAATTCACAATACAAACGAATACAATGCATTTTTTTGTATTTATTGGTAATTATTGGTCTTTTTAGCTCGTTTTATTAGGTAAAAGGTATGGGTATTTAAGCACATACCAAAATCTCTCAGACTAAGCTATTGCCGTGCCCTCACACAATGTCATAAATACAAACTTAAAAAAAACAAAAAATTCAACCCCCTTAGACTAATTACTTCGAAAAGTAGCTAAGTGTTCATCTAATGGAATTAAGAAATCACTTAGTTTCCAAAAGCCTCCTGTTTTACTATTTTTATGCATTTATTATTATTATTCATACATATCATAACTTTAAGGAACAAGAGACACTAAAAGGATAAATTCATCGTCCTTGATTTTTCACCTGCCCCAAACCAAGCTTAAAAACGAAATCATTGTTAAATACAAGTTAAGATGCTAACACTACTCATAAATGCTAATTGTGGATGCATAGCTACTTTCCGCTCCCTTATTTCCTAAATCCTCTAAAGATTTTATTATTATTATTTGTGACAAATAAATTAATGTCTTATTCATATAAAGTAAAACCCAGTTTAGACCACAATTAGTTTGAAATCCTTTCCTAAAGAGACGATATGGTGAGAATAAGGTCCACATTAAGGTTCTAATTTCGTACGATTTAGGGGTTATCCTTTTTAGATAACCCCGGAGTTGAAATTTGGCTTTATTATTATTATTATTGCAACATTATTAAACCTCGGTCCTTTAAACAACTGCCACATCGGTATGCGAGCCGACCATGGTCCAGGAGTCTTATTTCGACCTCGGTGATCCTCGACCTTTTAGAAGGCTGCAACATCGGTTGTGAGCCGGCAAGATGCAGCAAACTTTTATCAGTCTCGAATTATTACTATGTGCCTTATTTAGAAGACTGCCACATCGGTTGTGAGCCGGCAAGAGGCAGTAAACTTTTATCAGCCCACAGTTTTATTATTATTATTACCTCCACCCTTTAAACGACTACCACATCGGTTGTGAGCCGGCAAGAGGTAGTGGTTTTATTTCGGCCCGGTTTATTACATAACGTTTATTATTATTATTAGCCAAATTTCAAGTCCTATGGTCTTGTAGCAACCGAGACATCAAGCGTCCTAATCGACAAGACCCGGGAGCGTACCACAACACTGACAAAACCTCGATGTGTACCTTAATTTCACCAAAAGGAATCTCTACGAAGGGATTTAGACTAAGAATCGCAAAAACCTAAGTAACCTTATTTATTCAATAATTATATAAAGTTTATTAAGCGGATGGGAGCAAAAAGTCACAATTAACATCTATGAGCCTTAAAGAGATCCAACTACTCTATGTTTAGCATCTAACTTATATAAAACTTTATCATTTTTCGTTCTTCTCAAATTTAAAATCTTTAATAAAAAGATCCGCGAATGCTTAGTCTAATAAAACACGCTTTGCATATTTAAAGTCTATTATGGAAACTTGCAAACTCTTTGCTCTTTCAAGCTAGAATTCGCGTTTTAAACCTTCTTGTATAAAAGACTAGCAAAAGCTTAAATTTATATAAGTTAAGGGGCAAGCTAGAGCGCAACATTCTCGATCAAGTCAAAATCTATTCTTTAAAAAGACAAAACTATGTGTCTAAACAATTATTCTATTTTTGAAAAAAATTTAATTTTTAATTTTGGCATAAAATTACATATTTTTGGTGGAAAAACAGGGTTACGTGAAGACAAGGCAAATGCAAGTAAGATCAAATCGAAAGACCCCCCATACTAGAACTACACATTGTCCTCAATGTGAGACTATCACCCCCATACTAATTTCAAGGCATAATCCAAATATTAAGGGGTCTCTACGCAAATCTAAAGCCGTTTATTAATTATGCTAATAGATAAACGTTAATCAATAAGATCTAGGATATCGGATTCCCATATAAAAGCTTGCTAAGGATTGAAGATCGAGTGAATGATGGACAAAACCACGAGCACGAGATTCTTCATAATCCGGGCAATCCTGGACATAAAACACAAAACACGAAACATAAGAAAGGAAGAGGCGAGCCTCCTTCACAAAACTCTTCATTAATTAAATATTTATTCTAATATTAAGGATAAGCATGGGTTCACCACGAAGCGATTGGTTTTTGTGCGAGTCTTAGCTCTGACTCACCCATATCATCGTGATATTAGGAACGAAACAAGTGGAAGAGCAAACTTCCATCGGACATTCATATGCCACCGGCTCTAGAGAAGAAAAATGAAAAGCGGAGATGCCGAGGTCAAAAATGATATCCTCACTCTCGAGGGAGAGAGGAAGAAAAGAATCCACTGGATAGGTGAAATAAGGAAGAAAAATTCAGAAAACATATGTGAAGGAAAGATAATGGCGATCCTCAAAGGGTAAGCTCACATATGTAGGAGAAAAAAATTTCTCATGAATCCCGGGGTCGAAAACTTTGACATTAATCTTCAAATCATTAATATCACTTAAACTCCTCGGGTCATGATCAAGGAACACCTTCGGAGGAGACTAAGTATAGTATCATTACTAAGCAAGCTCTCAAGATAGAGTATATCTCCCTTCTGAATTTTCATGATAACCGTCTTCAATATCCGTAGAAATATCAATATATATAAAAGCATCGATCTCGTCAATTACGCCTCCTGGGTCGAAACACTCATCCTCATTAACATCGGAAAGAGGTGTGACTAACAAAGCCGGCTCATCAAGGTTAGAAACATAAGATTCCTTTCTCTCGATGTTCTCTAACACCTCATCAAAAAGAGGATTTACATCACTAGAGATATATTCGTCATCAAATTCGAAAAGAGGGTTCGAGTAAATTTTAAACTTGTCTTCTGGAACGTCTTCATCGGATAGTGACTCGTCATCACTAGAGGTAAAATTATCATTTGAATCGAATAAAGGGTTAGAGAAAGTCACGAATTTTTCCTCAGAAACGTTAATGGGAGAGAAATCATCACACGAAGGTAAATCACAATCATTATCACTCTCGGACGTATCCTTGGACTCACTTAGGATTGGAACAAGGTCCTCAACACTAGACTTTATGAATTTGTCCGATTCCTTTTCAGGAATAGTGCTAAGAGCCTCATCCCCCATGATGAGAGAGTCCGTAATCGGTGAGTCGGGTGTGATTGCAACTGACAGAGGAAGTTCAGAAATAATATCTCTCAAAGGAATAGAATTTTCCTTGTCATCGTCATCATAAAGATAATTGAAACGTCGCAGAGGCTCGGTAGTATAAGTACTAAGTTTATCCGCCTGCTTTAGTTGCTGAAGCTCTTTCTTTTTATTAATCTCAATACTCATTCCATTGAATTTACCTTTAAGCTCATCAATCATACTTTTACATTCCCTTCTAAAACGAATATCAATTTTCTCATTACGATCATCTTTAATCTATAAGTCATTACTTAAACTTAACATTTCATCTAAATAATGCTGCTTAAGATCCTCCATATCTTGGATACCCATCTCTTGAAGAGGTGATTGATCGATGTTAGCCTCCTGCTTTTGTTGAAGAAACTTTTCACAAAATGATTGTATCATGTTGAGAATTTTATTCTATGACTCTTCTAATTTATCCCATCTATCATGCACATCACTTATCCCTTGTTGATTAAGGTCTTCTTGATGATTTATGGAATACTGCGGGGGTTGGTCAAAACCAGAATAGTTAGGCTCAAAATAGCTTTGATTCATCGGTTGACATTGAAAACTTTCATGAGGGCCCCTACAGTTTTCACAGCAAAGATATTGTTGTGGAAAACTCGATGAGTTTTATGGATAATAATTATTACTAAAGTTTTGATTGTAGCTCGGTTCCTGCTCATAGATAAGCGGGAATCGTGGTGGACAATCATAACCATAATGAGAATCGTTCCCACATAACTCGCACGGGTATGATTCGTACTGGGGTTGTGGAGGGTGGGTGAAAACGTTTGGAGGATCATTGAAAGAATTCGGATTTGAATCATTAACGAATGAATTTCCAGTTTTAGAATTGCAAAATGAACAAAATCCTTCTCCAAGATAATTTCCACACCTCACACATGTACACCGTTGACAACGTACACCATCTTCTAACGGATCTTTACAATGAAAACAATGAAATTGGTTGAACGAAGATGTTATGGGTTGTGAAGGTTGGTTAGAAAAATCGGGAGTTTGGTTATAAGAATTTGGATTAGAATCTAGACAGGTCATTTACGAAACTACATTGGTCCAATGCACAAACAATTTACACAGTTAACGGACTCCACACCATGAGCACCTCGAAAACCAAGACATGTTGAATAATTATCAGATAAGTAGGTAAAGAGAATAAGAATTAAGCGAATAAGAGAATAAAGAAAAATATTTATAGATTTTTCAAATAAAACATAAGAAAAAGAAATAATAAAAATAAGAAAGAAAAATATTTTTGGTAACCGAAAGTCAAAAGTGTACGGTAGCTCTCTTGAAAACGCACAAAGAAGCGGAGGAGCGGGTAAGCGCGAAGCTTTTAAAAACCTTATCCTTTTGGGTCGAAGTTCGTAGAATCGACCCTCCTTATACCTCTCTTTATAGTTTGTTAACTAAAGATGAGCCAAAATGACAATTAACAAACGGTTATTTTCAATATTAAAAGAAAATAAGAATAGAAGTGATATTCGTCTAAGTACGTTTATCAAACAAATAACCCTCAAATGTATAATATATATAATATATATAATACATATATAATACGTAAGCTAAGTATCATACAAATTATTCTTAGGAAAGAATAATAATTAATCAACACGTGTATCGTTCTCCTCGGTGAGAGGTGAATGGAAATTCACGTTTATGTCGGGAATCGAGCTTGAATGACATAAAAGATTTGGATTTGATTTCTAATTCTAATAATGCAAATGGAAAGTAAATTAAAGGCACACTAATTTAACAAAAACACAATTAAAACATTAAGCGTGAAAAACGTAAAAACGTTAACGAGAATAAAGAATACAAGTAATCTTTGATATAAAATGGGAAGGAACTTAGTGAGCGAAAGTGGAAGGATGGATGTATTCTAGAGAGAGAAAGTAAGAAACATATAATTCATTAGCAAAGTGAGAATACAAAACCAACCAACACCCTCTCCAAAACATAGAGAGGTTATTTATACATGAGATGTGGCCGGCCATGGACCTAGATAGGCTTTCCATGGGCCTTGGGCCATGTTAGATTACTTTACTTGACATATGATTAACTACGTGCTAAGACTAATACATATTAGAAGTGACCGATACTTTTCTTGTTTCTAACAATCTCCCCCTAAGGGAGGTCACTCCAATTTACAAAACATTAAACCTAGCATACTATGCTTCATCTTTAGTCTTCAGCTTGTAAACTTCATTTCTTGATTTACTCTTGTGAATATGTTGTAGTGATTAGTGACTTTGGGATCGAGCTTGTTCCTTTATCTTTAACTTGTATGTGAGAATGTGATCTTGAGCATCTTGAGATCATCAACCAAGCATAATCTCTTCGCCATCTTAATGAACTTTGCCATCTTGTGAAACTTGTGACTTTGGACCGACATGCTCATACCTTTCTTGATTTGTTGACTTGAAAAGCTTTAATGTTGCATCTTTCTTGAAATTCTTTAACTTTAACACTTTGTCACTTTGAGAAAGACGTTCGGTATCAGATTGACGGAAACTTCATTGAAATTCTTTGACTTTAATACTTTGTCACTTCAAGAAAGACGTACGGTATCAGAGTAGCAGAAGTCTTGAAACATGTACTTGAGCTTTCATGATGTCTTTATGTTTGTCGGTCTGGTATGAGCATGTGGCTATGAATCTTGTGAGTCAGCGGGAAACAGGTACCTTCACCACCATCTTTAAGTTTCCTACAATAAATCAGTTAGCAATAAAGCGGGGGACGAATATGGCTTTGTCATTCGCCCGTGTTTGGTTGGAGTAACCTTCAAATCCGTGAGGATCGACATGTGATTAGGTAGATTCAATTTAAGAAGAATATCCTTGACAGGATTTCCAGCTGAAGTATAGAATCTTTCTAACACATGTGTATTAGATTCATCAAACTCAGCATGTTCTCATTATCGGAACGTCTCAAAGCAGACAGCACGATAAGAGTGAACCAGCGAGTTACTATCTCACCGATTGAAGTAAAAAAATGATTTGAAAATCAATTGACGTGTCACTTGCTAAAATGGTTTTGTGACACATCGAGAGTGTTAATCATTTCAAAATACATCATTAATCGTCAATTCATAACCTGGAACAAGTTTAATTCTTATAGAATCGCACCATCATTTCTTTCCAGTTGTTACAAGTTTGATTCAAAAGGAATCGTACAAGTCACCTACCATGAGCTTGTTTGATGTTGACTCAAGCAGGATTTCCATCTTCATTGTGAATGAAATCACTCGGATGTTCTGGCAAAATCAAAAGGATAATGCGTAGGACTCTTAGTATATATCTTATTATTCACATTGTGTGATTTAGCAAGCTTAATTTGACAAGTGTCCTAATGAGATTTATGGATGATCTCTTTTGGCTCTAGACTCAATAGTGCACTTTGATTTTAGTGATCGAAGACCATTTTCAGTTCTTTTAAGGAGATTATTGATCGATGCGACATCCGCCAACCGCAATTGTGGTTAAGAAACTTTTCACAAATGATTGTATCATTTGAAGAAGTTCATGTCAGTAATTTTATCTATTTTATCCCATCCATTGTTTAATTCACTTATCCTTGCTGAATAAGGTCTTCTTGATGATTTATGGAATAATGCGGGGTTGTTCCAAAACCAGAATAGCTAGAATTATAGATAGGATTAGGCTCAAAGTAGTTTTGATTCATCGGTTGACATTGAAAACTTTCATAAGGACCTCCACAGTTTTCACAGCAAAGATATTGTTGAGAAAAACTCGGTGAATTTTATGGATAATAATTATCACTATAGGTTTGATTGTAGCTTCAAGTTCCAGCTCATGATGACCAGCGGGAACCGTGGAGGACAATCATAACTGAGTGAAATCGTTCCCACATTAATGTCGCAACAAGTCATGAACTCTTACATGGGTGCTGTGTGAGGTTGATCATAAAAGTCAGGTGTATTATTGTAAGGAAAAGGATTAGGGTCATGGACAAACTCATTTTTGGCTCCTACAATGCTACAACTTGGACAATTTCCACCGTTATACGGACCTCCACACCACGAGCAACCAAAATGGTTATACGAAGAATAAACGTCGAAGATTTAAATGGATAAGAGGAATAAAGAAGATAAAGAATTAAACGATATAATAGGATGGGAGAGAAGAATAATTTATAGGATTTTATTCAAATATAAACATAAGAAATAATAAAAATAAGAAAGAAAAATATTTTTGGTATTTTTTTAATATTTATAAAAGAAAAGGAAAAATAAAAATTAAATGGAAAATATTTTTGGTTTTTTATATTTTTAATAAGTACAAAAATAAACTTTCCGAAGAAAGGATCTTCAAAACTCGAATACAAACATCTCGCAAAAATCTTCTACACCTCTCCCCTGCAACGGCGTCCATTTTGATATTCGTTTTATAACACTACAAACAAATAACCCTCAAATATATATATTGTATATAATAATAATACATAAATACGACGTAATCAAAGTATCTTCAAATTATTCTTAGGAAAGAATAAAAAGGTAATTCAACACGGGTATCGGTTCTCCCTCGCGTGAAGGTGAATTGAAATTTACGGTATGTCGGGAAAATCGAACTTTGAAAACATAAAAAATTGGATTTGATTTCTAATTCTAATAATGCAAATGGAAAGTAAATTAAAGGCACACTAATTTAACAAAAACACAATTAAAACATTAAGCGTGAAAAACGTAAAAACGTTAACGAGAATAAAGAATACAAGTAATCTTTGATATAAAATGGGAAGGAACTTAGTGAGCGAAAGTGGAAGGATGGATGTATTCTAGAGAGAGAAAGTAAGAAACATATAAACATTAGCAAAGTGAGAATGACAAAACAACAACACCCTCATCTCCAAAAACATAGAGAGTTTAAATATACATGAGTATGTGCCGGCCAAGGACTAGATTAGTCTTTTCCATGTGCCTTGTGGCCATGTTGTTAGATTACTTTACTTGACATATGATTAACTACGTGCTAAGACTAATACATATTAGAAGTGACCGATACTTTTCATGTTTCTAACAATCTCCCCCTAAGGGAGGTCACTCCAATTTACAAAACATTAAACCTAGCATACTATGCTTCATCTTTAGTCTTCAGCTTGTAAACCTTTCATTCTTTGATTTACTCTGTGAATTTATGTTGTAGTGATTAGTTACTTTGGATCGAGCGTGGTTCCTTATCTTAACTTTTATGAGAGAATGGTGGATCTTGAGCATCTTGAGATCATCAACCAAGCATAATCTCTTCGCCATCTTAATGAACTTTGCCATCTTGTGAAACTTGTGAGTTTAGACTGACATGCTCATACCTTTCTTGATTTGTTTTTTGACTTGAAAATCTTTACTGTTGCAATCTTGTCTTGAAATTTTTAACTATTAACACTTGTACTTCGAGAAAGACGTTCGGTATCCCAGAAATGAAACAGAAACTTCTTTGAAATTCATTGACTTAATTGCTTTGACACTCTCAAGAAATGACGTACGGGTATCAGAGTAGCGAAGTCCTTGAAACATGCACTTGAGTTTTTTTTTTTCTTTCATGATGTCTTTATGTTTGTCGGTCTGGTATGAGCATGTGGCTATGAATCTTGTGAGTCAGCGGGAAACATGTACCTTCACCACCATCTTTAAGTTTCTTGCAATAAAACAGTTAGCAATAAAGCGGGGAGAACGAATATTGCTTAGTCATTCGCACTGTGTTGTGGTTGAGTAACCTTCGAATCCCTCGAGTATACGACGCTGTAATCAGGTAGATCAATTTAGAAGAATTTCCTTGACAGGATTTCCAGCTGAAGTATAGGAATCTTCTAACACATGTGTATTAGATTCATCAAACCACATGTGTCTCAATATCAAGAACGTCTTAAAGCGACAACACGATAAGAGATAAGCCAGCGAGTACTATCGTCACCGATTGAAGTAAGAAAATTGAATTGAAATCAAATGAGGTGGGGGTGGGGGGGGGGTCGACATATATCACTTGCTAACGTGGTTTTGTGACACATCGAGAGTGTTAATCGATTTCAAAATTCATCATCAATCGTCAAATCATAATCTAAAACAAGTTTAAATTCTTATTGAATCGCACCATCCGTGTTCTTTCCAGTGTATCACAAGTTTGATTCATATAGAATCACACAAGTCACCTACAATGAGCTTGTTTGATGTTGGCTCAATCAGAGATTTTCCAACTTCATTGTAAATGATAAATCACTAGGTCGAAGTTCTGGCAAAATCATTATAAGGCGCGAAAAACGAAAAAACGTTAACGGAATATAAAACGCTACATATAACACATAATTCAAATTATAAACCTACAAACTCAAATTTAATTCTAAAAATTCTAATGGACTAAAAATAATCTAAAAAAAGAATTATATTTTTATTATTTTGTTTATTTAATATGAATAAAAACAATTTAATCTAAAAAATACAGTAAAACATAATTAAACTAAATTATAATTACTGAAAAATTCATGAAAAGTACTTTGAACAAATCTAAACTTAAGAAAAATAAAACGGGAAAATAAGATGAAACAAATAAGTAGTTATAAAGCAAATAAGCAAATAAACTTAAAACCTAAAAAAAACTATAACAATTAAATTGCACAAAGAAATAAATGAAAAAGACCCCAGGGCAGTTGGTTAAGTGTTGTGTGTGTGAGGCGTTGAGTGTGAAAGGGAGAGGTCACATTTTCCTATTTACCCCCCACCCCCTGTGACACATCTTTTTGCAAAACATTTTATTTTTAATTTTCTTTTTGAAAAAGCTATAAAACAAGTAAAAATAAGCAACTTTTATAAAAACAACTTTTTGACAATCTTAAAAATAAGCTGGAAATAAGCTGCTTAAAAGTACGAGGGTATTTGTAAAACACAGTCAAATGATTTTATCTAAAACAATTTGGCTTATTGGACTCATTAAGCAAAAGAGAAGCAAGTAAGCTGAAAACTAATCCTATCTAGACCTAATAAGCGATAAAGAATAGAAATAAGCAAATCACAATAGCTGAAAAGCATCTATAAGCTAAAAGACAGTATGACTCAAAAATTGACTATAAAGGACTTCTGACAAACTTTTAGCTAAAATTAAGTCCAATTAAGCTAAGAAAAAAGCTTAAAAACTCAAAACAGATTCAGATTAGCACTCAAACAACATCTAAAAGCTAGAATTAAGATGTTTGAATAAGAAAATAAGTTGAATAAGCATTAAGAAAATGACAGTTTTGAGAAACTATTCTTCATTTGTTAAAACTGATTGGGACATTTTAAGACTGAGTAAGCATCTAAATAAGCTGAACATAGATTAAAACTACGCCTAGACCTAATTAAAACATTTAGAACCTAACTTGACAACCAAAAACCTACACAAGCAGTTTTAACTAAGTTAAAACTGCTTGTGCCAAACTCCCCTTTAGACTATGATTTTCTAAATTTAAGCTAAGTCAGGCTTGAATAAGCCTTGATTTGTGAAAGCAAATGTTGAACATTGGAGTTAAATGACAATTAAGTACAATTTAAGGAAAATAAGCACTAAAACTAACAAGCAATAAAGATAAGCAGTTTAAGCTACATAAAGCAGTTTTAACCAAAACTCAAGGAAATCAATTTCTAAGCTATAAACTAAACTTATTAAACTAAATTTAGAAAGAATAAACATGATTAAGCAATAAAAAGAACTGAATAAGCAAAGTAATAAGTTGAAATAGTGTAAAAATGAACATACCTTAATCCCAGCTCAAACAGGGATAAAACTAATGCTCAAATGAGCTAATCTACAAGCCAGCTTATAAAATAAGCCTTGAATAAGCCTATAAGCCCTTCCTTTTTTGGCTTATCATCCCAGTTGGCTTATTCAGAAGATTTTAGAGTAAGGAAATGACAATCCTTATTCAGTTAAGCTATAGGTGAGCTTAACTGAATAAGTAACTACTTAAAAATTAGTGTGAGCTTATTGAGCTTATCAGGGCTTATTAACCAAACACAAACAACATAATTGAATATCAGAGGAATTTGAACACGAATTTAAAATAAAACTTAATTTTATTAATACTTGAAGAAAGTTACAAAACTGAAAAGGAAATACAATTTTAAAAGACAAAAAAGTAAAATAAGCTGAAAAAGAAAAACCTACACTACACTAAATTACCCTACTCCTAGATGCCTAATACTGTGTGATTCTTGTGCTATTTATAGCTGCTAGAGGAAGGTTCTAGGTCTATGAGATGCTCCCCATCTCATTCATCATAGCCCTTAGATCCAATCTTCATCATTTGAGCCCTTAATTATAAGTCACGTCCCATCCACCAATCATGTAGCTCCGGATTGCCAGCATGGCATAAGTGGGTGTCAGAGAGTGTTAGTAACCCTTCTAGAAAGATGGGCGTGTGTGTGGGTGAGAGGGATTTACCCCATGGTTAATAGTTTCCAGGTGAAAAGGAGGGAAAAGGGGGAACGATGTATAGTAAATCGTTCTTTGACCCGTGTTTGACTCTTGTTTAATAAAGTGGACTGGGTCAGGTTTATAAAGAAAAATGGTATTGGGCTTGGACTTGAATTAGGGCCAAAATGGATTAATAGATTAAATGGATGTGGACTAAGTTTTAAGTTTAAAGGGTTTATAAGTATAACTCTTAATGGGCTGACCCGACCTATTAAAATGGGTACGGGTTGACCCATTAAAGATGTATACGCCTTCGACTTCGGTTTTTTTCACGCTCATTCCAATCTCGTGCCCAGTTTTGTCTGTTTTTGCTTCGTTTTTTTTCCTTTTATGAAATATCCGTTACCTGCAAGACACAATTCACAATACAAACAAATACAATGCATTTTTCTGTATTTATTAGTCATTATTGGTCTTTTTAGCTTGTTTTATTAGGTAAAAGGTATAGGTATTTAAGCACATACCATGGATCTACGAGGAATACTATTGTTGCAAGATAGAAAGTGGTTAATGATAAGCTTGGTGAAGCGAGTGTACAACAACTTAGATATTTTTGATGGTCTGGAGGATCTGTCAACTGTTTGCCATTCAAATTCGTCCCAAATTAATGATGTGAAGTCCAAATTGGAAGAGTGAACAATTCCCCAAAGTATCTAAAGTATTGGAAGTCTAACTGTATCCCACATTGAGTCTTTTCCTGTAAGACTTCTGTTGAGAACACTCAGAATAGCTCTGCATGGTTGATGAAGTCTTGTAGCTACCATTTTTGAGGCAATAATCATCTTTGTATCAGAATATTCATCATAACCAACTGTCTTAGTAAATCAAAGAATTTGGTTTTCTAAGGGAGGTTTGGTATAAGTGTTGTCAGGATCAGGAGGAGACATCTGCAAAACAGTTCTGAGTAGTCCAGGTGTGAGAGTAAAAGTATGAGTGTCAAGTTCGAAAGTGAATGTATGGTTGTTTGGATTGTGATTGATGGTTGTCCAAAACTGGTGTAGGTAGACGATCGATACAGTTGCAGTTAAAGAAACCAGTTTGTACTGCTTGTGGTGCCTTAAAATTTCAACAACAAATCTCAACATAGTATCAGTGATATCTGAATCTAAAGCGATACGCTGGTTGTTCTTCTTGATTACAAGTCTGTTAGCACATGGAACCAACTTTCTTTAGAGACAATTGTTGCTTGAGAATTTGCTCTTGACATTTTGAATTCTAAGAAAAAGATTCAAACTTTGATTAGTTTCACATGAATACAAACTTAAACACATGTATTTTCAATTTATGTTTTTATTCTCTCTGTCTGTTTTGTATGAACGAGCATTTCTTTTTGTTCAAACTTATGTCAATTTTCTTTCTCATGTGCCTTTATACTTGCTTTTTCTAATACAAGACGTAAGCTTTTTTTCTTTTCACATACGATATTTATCTCTCGTTCTGTTTTTAGTTATCCTCACTTAAGATTAAGTTCTGGGATACTATTTTTACGAGATAAAAGATGGAAGAATGAACGAGAATTTTCATGTTTCTCATGCTTATAAAACTGTTCATCTTACTAATCTTTAGAGAAATAACATCATTTGAATGTAAGAAAAACTTTTTAGAAAATGATTGATTCACATGAGAGTGAGTTTTCCTTTTAATAAAGTGACTTTGAGCCCCAAAGATACACAGATTTGCTAAAGGGATACATTATCAGCTTTTAGGTGATAACTAGCCCTAATAGCCATCCTGATTTATCAGCAACTCTTAGTAAAGATATTTCAAAGTAGACTCAAAAGATTTTTTTTCTTGGAAATTCATGTTGCAAAGGCTTTGTGTTATTGAAAATCAATAGATAATGATGTGTAAGAATCTGTAGCAATAAAGTTTTTGAAATTTGTACACATTAATACTATTATTTTTGGAAAAGCATCTCGAATGAGATTAAGTGCCTTGGGAAAACCACACGTAGTACAAGTACTAGTATAGTAATCCTTTTCACTAGTGGGCTAAATCCGAAGATCGAGCATGAGTATTATAAATAATACCCTAGTGCATTGTGGTGAAATTTACGAGAGATATATTCAATATAACACATTAAATGAGAGAGATAGTTTATTTTGAAATATTCTTATATCTAAAACGACTAGGTTACTAAGATGCTAACAACGGTTTTCAAATACTCTCAAGCATATGCAACCCTAATGATGCTAACAATGTAATAGAATACCCTAAACCGGATGCAACGTAGATCATTGACACGTCTTTCGACATAGAAATATTTGTTAAACTATTTTTGACATTTTTACAGATAACAGATAGAACATGTATTCATTTACATAAAAACATAATCAATTTCATATCAAAAGAATTTAATAAGCACAAGATTAAGAAAGTTAAACTTGGTTAACGGTCAAAGTCAATGGTCACCGGTCAACGACACAGTCAAAGTCAATGGTCAAAATCCATAGACATGGTCAAACTAAGTCAACGATCTAATCATCTAAGTTCAAGGTGTTTGAGATTAAGTTTGTGAGATATATAACTATCATATAAAATTTACACAGTATATATATTCGTTTTAAACTCAATTAAATAATTTCGTTCTTTTTTCGTGATTTTGAAAACATTAATAATCTATAAAAAAAGTTATTAAGTTTTAAAATACTTGTTAAAATTTTGAACTTTTTGAATTATTTAAAAACCTTTTTATTTTGATATTTCAAATTTTGAACCTTTTAGTGTTTTACTAATGAAATGTCGAGAAAAATTTATCGTTTTGGTCAAACGCTAGACGTGGGTCAAACATGAGTCAAACTCGGGTCACGGTCTAATGGGCCTTTAAACTGGGTCAAATAAAATGATTAGTGGGCTTGAATATCGGGCCAAACGGTATTGGGCTTGAATCAGGCTAGAGTCTTATTGGGCTTTGAATGGGCCAAGACAATTTTAGGCTTCAACCGGTGGGTTTTAGTAGACTTGGGCTCGGGCCATTGGCTAACCGATCATGGAGGATCGGTTGGACCATGGTAACCGATCGAACCAAGGTTCGGTTGAACCATGGTGACCGACCAAGCCTTGGATCAGTTACACCTTGACTGACCGACCATGATGGTTCAGTTGGACTAGGTTGACCGATCTTGGCATGGGTCGGTTGTCTTGGTTTGACCGACCCATAAGCTTCGGCTCATGTGGTTCGGTTTTGGACTTCAAGTCTTCAAAATTTGTTATGCCTTCAAGTATTAAAATTTCCAAACACTTTTTCCACTAATTTCTTTCATAAGCATTTAATCAAACACTTTGTCTTCACCTTCAAAAATCACTAATCTTTGTGTTTAATGTTTAAAGGTTAAACCTTTTTGTTACCAACTAGAAGATTAATGTTTTTAAGCTAATAAACCAACACATTGCATTTAAACAATCAAAACAAACACACCATAAGGGTGGTTTGGTTGGGAAACACGCACCAAACAACACCATTTGATCAAGTTAATCAATGATTTGCTTAAATTTGAGTTAACACTAGTTTACTAACATCATTATTTACAAAAGCCCTCAAGAGAATTTAACATCTAAACATTTTCTATTTTTTATGAACCCTAAATCAAGAAACTTTATTTTTTTAAGATTAGAGAAGAGATGAAAGAATTCTTGTTGCTAGTGTATTTAAAAGATGATTATTAACGACTTTCATGTTTTACCTTTGATCAAAAGTTGAACTCTTGTTTGCCTTGTGGTTTGGCCGATCCTAGAGAGAAAGAAAGAGGGAGGAGAATTTTTTTGGTAAAATGTATTGTGTGTGAATGTATGGATCGGTTGGGGGGTTTATTAAGGGAGGGGTTTTGGTTTTTGGCAAAACTAGTCTATAGAGGTTTTAAACTCTATTAAACTAAGCCTAAAGTTCATGCATTACCCCTAACACCTTAATTTAAAACTAATTTGCATTTTAGGTCCCAAAGATAGTTAACTAATAAAAGTTACACTAAATACTCTTGAGTTTAAACCTATTTTGCAAACATAGTCACGGAGTTAATCTCATTAACACCCCCTCAAATGATGATCCGTTAAGTGAATGAACACTTTTCTAGAAAAACATTTTCACAACATTTTTGAAAAATTTAATTTTCTGAAAATAATTTATCCCCCTCAAACAAATACCCATTTTCTATTTAAAGAGCTGTAGAATTTGTTTGAGTGTTTAAAATCTCTTGATCATGTCCTGATTAGTTCTGATGAATTATTTTTGAACATTCTTTTGGAAAATTTCATATATGAGGATGTGTCATTTTATACACTATTTCGGGGTCATTTAACCCCCTAAATCATGAAAATATGCCCAGATTATGTGCTTAATCATTTGTTTTCATGTTTTAGCACCTGGATGGCATTTGGAGAAAATACACGTGACTTGGGCTCATTTGGAGAAGAAACGGACAAGACTATGACTCTACACCATTTATCTTAAAGAATTGTGCATACTGAGCGTGGAGACGGCGTCGCACACTTCAAGTGACGACGTCAGGATTTTCAAAGCGATGACGTCATGGATTTGATGACGGCGTCAGGACGTAGCCTACTTAAAGTGGCTCTAAAAGATTCTACGTGGCAATGGCATCACGATTACAACACGACGCCGTCGCGCCGCTTTTCCTATATATACAAAATCAATTTTAGGGTTTTAGGTGTGTAACTTTTAGGACACGAACCCTAACTTTTATAGTCGAGTTTGGCAGCTTTTTAGGCCGTCTTTAGTGCCTCAAAACCCTATTTTAACAGTCTTTAATCCATGTTTTAATCAAGTAAAGTTCATTTATCCTATTGATCTTTGAATATGTCTATGTATTGTTTGATTGATTTATGTTCTTTATCTTCTTATAACATGCTAGGCTAGATCCTTTAGTATTTACTT
>BQNB010126503.1:0-19592 GCA_026074375.1 Tanacetum coccineum | reverse complement strand
TTATTCCTCAAACACCTTATGTCCTACCCACAAAGAATGATTGGGATATCCTATTCCAACCAATGTTTGATGAGTTCTTTAATCCTCCATCAAGTGTTGTTTCTTTAGTTCTTTAATCCTCCTGCAAAGAAGGCTTACCAAATCTACAACAAATAAACCCGACAGATTATGGAAACAATTCACGTTACATTTGATGAGCTGACGATAATGGCTTCTGAACAGTTCCGTTCAGGACCCGCGCCTTAATTAATGACTCATGGAACACTTAGTTCAGGACTCGTGCCAAATCCTATTCCTCAAACACCTTATGTCCTACCTACAAAGAATGATTGGGATATCCTATTCTAACCAATGTTTGATGAGTTCTTTAATCCTCCATCAAGTGTTGTTTCTTCAGTTCAAGTAGCAGTTGCGGCTTCAAGACCTGTTGATCCAGCTGGTTCACCTTCATCAACCTCTATTGATCAAGATGCACCAACTACAAGTAACTCATCCACTCAAGAACTAGAACAATCTCTGATCAATTCTTAAGGTGTTGAAGAATAGATACAACCTACACAGATTAACAATGATGCATTTCAAGACATTCTCAATGAAGACACTAATTCACAGGAATCATCTTCAAATGTGTAGTCATCCCATACTCCATTTGAACTCCTTGGTAAATAGACAAAGAATCATCTGTTAGCAAATGTGATAGGCGATCCCTCTTGACCATTTTCCATAAGAAAGCAACTTTAGACTGACGTTATGTGGTGTTATTTTGATTCCTTCCTCACTTTATTTGAACCAAAGAATTTTAAAAAAGAAATGATGTCTATTATCTCAAGAATTCTCCAAAGGTGGAGTCGATCCAACACTATTCACTAGGAAAGCAAGCCAAGACATCTTATTGGTATAAATTTATGTCGATGATATAATGTTTGCCTCTATTGATCTTACTATGTGTGATAAATTTGCTAACATAATGACTTCTAAATTTAAGATGTCAATGATGGGCAAAATGTCTTTCTTTCCTTCTTTCCTGGACTTCAAATTTCCTAAAGTCCTAGAGGCATCTTTATAAACCAGTCTAAATATGCTCTTGAAATAATAAAGAAATATGGTATGCAATCTAGTGATCCTGTTGACACCCCTATAGTGGACAAAAGTAATCTAGATGAAGATCTACAGGGGAAACCATTCGATCCTACACATTACCGTGGTATGATTGATCCCTTATGTATCTTACATCCAATAGACCAAATATTTGCAGTATGCATGTATGCCCGATATCAAGTAAAGCCTACCAAAAAGCACTTACATGCAGTTAAGCGAATCTTTCGATACCTGATAGGAACCAGTAATATGGGTCTGTGGTATTCGAAAGATACCTGCATTACTCTAACAACATTTGCAGATGCAGACCACGCCGGGTGTCAAGATACTAGACGAAGCACATCTGGTAGTGCACACTTCTTGGAGGATAAACTTGCCAGCTGGTCATCCAAGAAGCAAAAGAGCACTTCTATCTCTAGTATAGAGTCTGAATATATTGTTTTATCTGGGTGTTGTGCTCAAATCTTATAGATGAGATCACAAATAACAGACTATGGGCTTAAATTTAATAAAATTCCTCTGTATTGTGATAACAAGAGTGCAATTGCTGTATGCTGCAACAATTTTCAACACTCGAGATCCAAGCATATAGATGTGAGATACCACTTTATTAAGGAGCAAGTGGAAAATAGAGTGGTGGAACTTTACTTTGTTAGAACAGAATATCAGCTAGCAGACATCTTCACCAAAGCTTTGCCTCGAGAAAGATTTAACTTTTTAATCAACAAGCTTGAAATGAAGAGCATGTCTCCTGAAACTCTGAAAAGTCTGGTAGAAGAAGAGGAAGAATAATGGTGGTAACTCTTCATATATCCTATGTACTATTTGTAAATAAGAAAATACAAAAACTCAAAAAGTTTTTTTCTCTTTTATATAATTTTTTTATAAAAATCAAATACAAAATTATAAATCAGAAAAATACAAAAATATGTTTTCTTTACATGTCTTCTGGAATCGATAATATTTACGACCTTAGAAATGTCATTCAACAATGACACATGGTTGTAAATAAAGTTTGAACAAAAGTTCTAAATGTTTTCAAAACATGTCAATGGCTTGCAGTTATTTCAGACTACAACCCGCTCATCATCTTAAAGGCAAGTATATCGTCGAAAAGATAACTTGACCTCTCAATAGGAAATTAATTTTTCACGGGTATGAATTACTTAATATCCATACAACGGATTGTGTATACTTTGCTACACAACCCGGGCTTTCAGAAAATAAGTGTACGTGTCAGAGCATTTATTTTTTTTAATAAGAGAAATCTTATTTTTGGTGGTATAAAAGTGTTGATTTATAAAAACATATCAATCATATCAATGTCTCATTAGAAAAGTATTTTAAAAGAAAATTCTATTGCTCAAACAATGTGTTAATAATTATTTTAAAATTCTATCGCTCAAACAACTATTTCAATAGAAAACGGGTCATTATTTGAGGGGGAGAAATGTGCTAATAATTCTTTTCAAATAATGCTTCTAAAAAAAATCACGAAATAAACGGAAAATGTTTTAGAACAATAACGGATCAATTCTTAAAGGGGAGTTAATTTAATCTAACTCAATTAGACTTAAGATGTTATATGGTTCAACCTTTAGGGTTTAGAAAGCAAAAGTTGAGACTTAGAACCTAAGTTAGCAACTAGAGGGACTAAAAGCTGTTATTTTCCAAAGGCGTTTATACTTTAGGAAAGTATTAAAAGGGAAATGATAAACTTAGCAAACCACAGGGACTAAACTTGCCACAAATTGAAACCTCAAAATCTGATATACAAAAATAAAATAAACATTTTCACTTCACAAATTTCAAATCTTATAAAAACTATTCACTCCATCTCCCACACTCGTCTCAT
The DNA here is from genome assembly GCA_026074375.1 of Tanacetum coccineum. NCBI lineage: Eukaryota > Viridiplantae > Streptophyta > Magnoliopsida > Asterales > Asteraceae > Tanacetum > Tanacetum coccineum. The sequence continues at coordinate 16,639 of BQNB010126503.1, read as the reverse complement.
TTTGCAAAATCAAGAAAAAGAATCAAAACGCGTTTTTAAGCCACAAGGTAAACTAGAATCATGTTCCTAATCAACTAAATAATAATCTCTTAAAAGGAATTGGATTATATCATCACCGTTATTCAAAAACCCTAATTTTCGAATTGGGGTTCATAAGAACAAAGTTGTGATTTAGTCTAGTTAAAGTGGGGGTTTTGTTCATCTAGGGTTGATATACATGCGCTAGAAACAGTTTTATGTGATTCAAAATCATTTGCGAGTTATGATGATTCTTTTGGTCGAATTTTATGCGAAAATTGTGTTAGGGCTTAAATGTTTGTGGCTTTGTGATTATTAGTGAGATATGAGTATAATGGATGTGTTAAAACCAATATCTTGTAGCTAGAAAGACTTAGGAATAATCTTTGATTTATTTTGTGTTCTTGGCTGCGAGATATGTTCCTATATGTGGTTGAATGTTTGTCTGAGGTTTAAATGGTTAATTATGAGGTAGTATGACTCCTAGAAATGCTTATGAAAGTTCCTCATGCTTTGTTGCATAAATATGTTGGTAAATCTTGATTGCATGACAAGAAAATGGCAAAAATCTTGATTCAATCGTTGTTATTTGTTGATACAATGATTGGTAGATGACCCTAAAGTGATATCTGTTATTTGTGATACATGTTTGAGTGTTAAAAGGGGTTCAAATTTTGGGTTGATTATTATGAACGGTGTGAAATATGTAGCCGTTTTGAATGGTGCGAAATATGTTTTGTACTTGACTGTGGAATATGTTTTTGACGTAGTCTGCGAAATGTGTTTTTCACTAGTATGCGAAATATGTTTTTGACTGTGTGTGCTAAATATATTTATGTATAAGTCTTTGAAATATGTATGACAGGGGGTTTCTTTCTGTGAAATATGTCAGATTTATGAAAAGAAACTTTGCCAAAATTTTGTGCAAATCCTGCGAAATATGTCAATCATTACAGTTTGACCAAACCTGACCTGTTTGACCATTGACCACTCTTTGACTGTTTGACTTTTATTGACCTTGACCAGAATGTTGACTTTCACTAGTTTGACATTTTTGACCAATTGACCTTAGTTGATCTTTCAGAAGTAGTGTGTTAATCCAGAATTAATCACTTGAATCACAAACACAAAGTCATTTAAAATCAATCTCAACATCAAGAATAGTTAGTCTAATCAGTAATATATATATATTTGTATTGTATATAAAACTTTATTGGATAACTCTTAAGCAGAATCATGCATCGAGAACAAGCTCAACAAGCCACCTGTGATGAAAAATTGGTTCCTACTGAAGACAGAGTCATGATTGGATCAAGCAACCTCAGAATAGATCCAACCTTAACTCAAAAGGATGAAAAATATCAAGTCATCTTGGATATCATCAAGAACTCTCTTTGCTACCACACCTTTCTTAATACTGCTAATGTCCCCGAAATCTACATTCAGCAATTCTGGTTCACTATTACAAAGGTCAAGAAATCTTCTTTCTACCAGTTTGACCTTGATAACAAGAAGTGTCAAATTAATGTTGCACTATTTTGAGAGATTCTTGGTATTAGCCCAAGAGTTCCAAATCAGGAGTTTACTATGCCTCCATCCAATGATTTACTCATTGACTTTCTCATGGAACTAGGCTACAAGGGTAAAATGAATCTGCTTTTAGACATGTTTGTTGATCACATGCATCAACCATGGAGAACCCTGGGAACTATTATCAACAGATGCCTATCGGGAAGACGTCCAACAATGACAGACTTTGACCTTCAAGAGTTGAAATTTTATGGGATATGTATAACAATGAGAATGTTAATTATGCTGCTTTAATTGGGGAAGATCTTCAATACTAAATTAACAACCGACAATCAAAGGTCAGAAGACGAGAAATCATGCCTTATCCCAGGTTTACCAAGATTATCATTCATTACTTTCTTTCTAAGCATAACTCTATATCCAAGAGACAAGGATCACTTTACAACACATTTGAGGATGATGGGGTATTGGGGAGGGTGAAGTTCATCAGCAAAGGAGAGGAACACCAAGTATATGGAAAGCCTATTCTAAATATTTTGGTGATTGATAATATCCAGAACTCTAAAGCTTACAAGACGTTCATTGCCTTATCCACCTGTTTAATTACTCCAAAGAAAGGAAGAGGCAAAGGAGCTCAGGGAACTAAGGCAACGGTTATCCCAAAGAAGGAAACTGTTGCTTCAAAGAAGAAAAGCCAAAGAAGAAAGAGTCAAGTGGTAATGAATTAGATGAATCTGATGTTGAACCAATAAATATGCCAACTGGCAGACGAACACCAGAGGTGTTACCATCAAAGACACTCCACGTATTTCAAAGAAGAAATAAATCGATCAGTCCCAGAAGCTCAAAGGCATTGAATTGCTATATGATGCAGCACAGTTAGAAATCGACACCCAGAAAGCAATTAAGGCCAACAGACGTAAAAGAAGATTCCAACACCAATCTGGTGGCTCAAGTAAAGGAGCTGGTATTACACCAGAGGTTCCAGATGAGCCAACAAGGAAATCTGCAATCTTAGATGAAGGATCTGGTATTTCACCAAAGGTTTCAGATGATGCAAAAGACAAGAGTGAAGCTTAAGATGATCTAGACGATTGGGGTTCCACTGATGATGAAACATTATTGTATGATGACAACGATGAACAAGCTGAAGAGATCCTATGGGTCTCCACTGATGATGATGAAGAAGATGATGAGAGTATAGATATAGAAAACACTAATGATGAAAGAACAAAATCAAACAATGACGATCATGAAATGACTGATGTTGGTACACTAGTAGAGGAAAATGCTGATAAAGAACACGAGGACAATGCTGAAAAGGTTGAAGAACAAAAGGTCGATGAAGAGCAACATGGAGATGATCAAGCTGAGAATGAACAAGTAAGAGTTCCTGTCTTGATGACAAACAAAGAGAAGCCAAATCTACTTCAGTCCACCTCAAGTCATTCTATCGCATCCAACTATGGTAATAAGTTCCTTAATAATTCTCCTAATATGTCTCTCGTTGGTACTATTTAAGAAAATGTCGAAGCAGAGATCAATTCTTTGTTGGATATTCAAATCCAACAAGAAGTTCCTACTATTTAGCAGAACAATTTCATGAAGTCAAAGTGTTTGTTATCCCTGAACCAACACAAAAACCACCATCCACACCACTAACACCTCCACTACTAGCTACAAAAGTTCCAGCAACTCCAGCTCAAGCTAATCAAGTTCTCGAATCTAAAGCATTAACTACTGTCTTGCAAAGGGTATTTGACTTGGAGAAAGATGTTAAAGAACTCAAACAAGTTTATCATTCTCCAGTAATCCTTGAATCAACCAGATCTCAGGTACCATCAGTTGTAGATAAGTATCTTGGATCAAGTCTGTGAGACACACTTCAAAAAGTGCTCTAGAGACATACTGAATAACTTATATAGCAATACCCTCAGAAAGATGTTTTCCAGATCATAAAGGTCAAGCAAGAACATGCTGCCAAGGAGAAAATGCCAAAACACTCAACAACACAATTTAATCAAGCTGGCGATGACGAATACATGCAAAAGGGCATCCTGTTCAAAATGATGATGGCATCCAAGTCATATGTAAAACATCCAGCACATAAGGCATTGTATGATGCTCTAATGCAGTCTTTACTTGTGGATGAGAATGGCATGGATAGACTGGCTGTGGGTCCTCTTTTTAAGAAGAAAATATGACATGAAGACAAATATCATGACTGTAAAACCCGCATGAAAATACCATGGAATTTAAAATTTTAATAAATAATAAAATCTTACACGTAAACGCATGAAATTAATATATCACGACAAGTATTATTCAAGAAATTTAAAATTTTTGAAAAGCACGAATACGCGAGAATACTAAATTTGTCACGAAAAATAAAAGTCATCTATCTTTCTTTTTGGGCCTAGCCGGCGCCCCATACACCAAGAAAAAGGCCCAATTTCATTAACAATAACCCAAGCCCAAGCCCAAGTTCTATTTATATATTATCTAGTTTTAGATATCAAATCATTTCAAAAAAAAAAAAAATAAGAAACCCTAGCTCTCTATAACTTTCGGCCGGCACCTCAAGGAAGAAACCAAGAAGAAATTTTGATCTTTGTTTGTGATTCTACTATTCTCAGTCATTCTTGATTGATCCTTGATCAATCCCCGTAATTGGTATTTCGTAAAACTTTTTTTCTATTTCGTTCTCTTGAATACTTTCATGCATGAAAAATGATATCATGAAATAATAAAAGTATGAAATAATGATACAAGAATGAATGAACAATTATGATGTTTAATATGTTAACACGTTGCGTGATAAATTAATCGAATGGGACAAGGTTTAGGTGTGTGTTCGAGTGGGCTTGTGGCCAAACTAAGCCAAGCCGAGACCCCTTGGGGCTCGGCACATGTTATTATCGAAGGTTTGGATCAAGCCGAGACCCTTAAGGGGCTCGGCATATATGTAGGTTGCTTGTGAGGGTGTGTCGAACATGGGGTTTGAGTCGAAAGGTTTTGAAAATAAATACTATAAAAGGTTCGGCTATATGATTTGAGCCATAAGGCTCGGCTCAAATATTGGGTCAAAAGAGTGAGCCAAAAAAAAACCAAAGGGTTCGGCCTCCCTTTTGTTGATTAAATCTTAAATTGTGTTTAATTATTTTGTGCATGTTTACTTAATTAAAGGGAAAAGGTTTAATGCTTATAAAAATACAAGTGTGGTCGTATGGATTTATTATCAAGAATACTTGTCGGATAAATATAATAAACCAAGAAATCAAGCATGATTAAAAATATATTTATACGTTTGACCCTTAACTTTAATTAATTATAATTATTACCCTTAAAATCATGAGAATGACACTTATTTCTCTTAACTATAATTAATTACTATGTATACCCTAAAGTATAATAAATAACATGATTTATCTAAACTTATAATAGATTATTTATTAACCAAGTACAGAAATGAAACTCTGCCTATTTATGTCGAAATTGCTATTTATAGAAAAAAAAAACACACACAACAACCCAAACAAACCCTGGGGCCCCGGGATATTTATGGAAACTTACTATATATGTAACCTAATACTTTTGGAAAGTCTATTTTTGGAAAGTTTAATTATGGAAACTTATTAAATCAGGAAAGTTATCATTTATGGAAAGTTAATTAAGGAAAGTCTATTTTTGGAAACTTACTATAATTAGAAGCTGCTATTTTTGGAAAGTACCCAATATAACAAGAATACTAATCATGAAACATACTAATCATGGAATATGTTAATCATGGAACGTACTAATCAAGGAATCATGCTAATTATAGAAAGTTACTAAAAATAGAAAGTTACTAAAAATAGAAAGTTACAAAAAATGGAAAGTAACCTTAATCATGAACAAGTAACTTATATATGTCCTTTAACATGTAGATCGCATTAAGCAGGAGTAGCTTCCATCTTCTTATCCATCTCTTTCCGTTACTGCTGGACATAAGGTACGGATATTCCGTCCTTTCAGTAAGGACATTCTTTCTTTTCATGATTCATCCCCAGAACTGCTATGCTTCCCCATTTTTATGTCTTTTGCCATGATCCTTTACATGTTTGATTTCAAGACTTATTCTATTGCCCGAGCTATATATACGCATGACCATGATTTACATGACTTACCACCTAGTCATGGAGGTACCATGACCGTGACACATGAGGCACCTGTGTCACGACTCTTTCGCGTTGAGAGTGATTTCACGCGGCGTCCCTTTTCATGTTACCAGATTATATTTCATGTTTGGCCATTATTATTCAGGGGCGTATGGGTGCATCCTAGTTTACATGTTTACACGTTCATGGTGATTGGTTGGTGTGTGCTCTACATCCCATCACATTGGAGCTGATCCCTCCACCCATATTATTATAAGAGGTCACCCCTCTATTACATGTTGAGGCAGCCCCTCTATTATATGCATGTATTCACGACATTATTATTATGACATGTATGATTATATGAGCTCGTGGGCATTCCTTATTATTTATGTTTATACTATCCATGATATCTCATGACATCTTTGACTTCACGTTACCATGTTTTACATGTTTATTTCCTATTCCTTCATGACGTATTCTCCAGGTTTCCTCATGACACTCATGATCTTTCCGCTGCTTTATACTTATTATCCAGGATTCATACTTATTACTTACATTGTTATTATATCCGTTCACTGAGCGTTATGCTCAGCCGTATTTCTTTCTCTTTCTTATACGGCAGGTATCTAGAGGGAGATTGGGCTTGAGAGAGTGTGTGCTTAGGAAGTGACCCATTTAGCTTCCTTTCTTTTTATCGCAGACATTTTGATGTGCTATACTATCTTGGACACATGTTTCGTCCTTTAGACTTCTTTTACGTTATTCATGTTGATCTCATAATTGGGAGCCGATGTTTGATTCCGGCTTTCCACCTTGTCCTATGTTATCATTTATGACTTTATGCCTTTATTATGCTTTGATATGACACCATGATTATGACGTTTCGGCCTCCTTTCCAGAGTGGGTCGTTACAATGACCCTCGTGCTGGATCAGACCAAGGGATGAAAAAGAAAAGAACTGGAAAAGATGTTGAACCATTAATGAAATCCTCGAAATCCAAGGAATCTTCTAAAGGTAAAACTCCATCCAATACCTCTAAAACTGGTAAATCTGTATATGCAGACAAATCAGTCCACAAACTTGAGCATGTAGTGCCAATGAATGTCGAAGAGCCAAACCTTGATAATGTGGCTAATGATGCTGATGAGCCACAAGTAGATGTTATTCCAAAGATTCCAAAGCAGGATTCGTTCAAGCAACCTTTAAGGCCTGAGACACCTGATCTAGACTGAAATACAGTCAAAACTATTGATGATGCTCCAGAACAATCATGGTTAAATGAGATGTTACAAGTTGAGAAGCCTCCACTCATGTTTGATGAGTTGATGAGTACTCCTATTGACTTTACTTCATTTTCTATAAATCGTCTCAAGTTAGACATGATCACAAGAGCAGATCTAGTGGGTTCAGTGTTCAAACTACTCAAAGGTACATGCAAAAGTTGTGTCAAACTAGAATACAATATGGAGAAATGCTATCGTGCTCTAACAGATCAACTCGACTAGACAAAACCTAAAGGTCACAAAAGTCCAGTTGATATGAGGAAGCCTTTACCCCTGCAAGATAAAGAAGGTTGACTTACAATTCCTATTGAATTCTTCTTTAATAACGATCTTAAATACTTAAAAGCAGGAAATTCAAAAAGAAAGTACTCCTCTTCCGTTACTAAGACACCAGTTGCAAGGTATACAATGAAAAGCATTAAAGACTTGATTTCAATAGTGTGGAGTCCATTCACAATTGCCTGTAACAAGGATGCTGCTCTTAGAATATCTCACCGGGGACCGCAACGGCAACGATTCTACAGAGCTATGATCAATCGGGTGTCCAAACATGAAGTTTTCTCAACCATGAGAATTATGACTGTTGTTAGTGTTCAGATTCAAAAGAAATATGGTTATGGCTACTTGGAAGAAATTTTTTTAAGGCGAGCTGATAAAAAACTTTACAAGTTCAAAGAAGGTGACTTTCAGGACTTACACTTAAATGACATTGAAGAAATGCTTCTCCTTATTGCTTAAAACAAGCTCTTCAACCTAGAAGGTGATGTGATTGTGGACTTTGTCACTACTCTAAAAATGTTCACCCTAAGAATCATTGTTCAGAACAGGGTTGAAGATGTCCAGCTAGGTGTTGAAAGTTACCAAAGAAAGCTCAACTTAACCAAGCCTCAAAGAACATGTCCACTTATCTCAGCCAAAGAACCATACACTCTAAACTTTAAACCATCAGGGGTTATTTATGAGAACAAGAGAAAGAAGAAAAGCCTGATGCGTGTTGATGAGGTTCACAAGTTTTGTGACGAGACTCTTCAATCTATTCTTAATATCCTTCGTCAAAGGCTGCAGAACTTTAGGCTTGGTTACAACAACGACATGCCTTCGAGGCAGTAGAAAGATAAGGATAAGAGATGCACAGACAGCATGCTAAACAAGATTGATGATCAGCTGCTCAAAAAAAGGATTATGAGAAGCTTAGAAGTGCTTGTTGGTGGAAGGAAAACAGAGACAGACAAACGAATATTGCAGAGGACAGTATGACTAGGTCATACATGGTTTAAACATGTCAGGTCCTGTCTCATATCTTATCTTGTATAATATGTAAATATGTAGTGTACAAATATTAGTATATATGTGTTAAGTACATTTTTTTCATGAATTTTTCATTAAATTCAAAAATTTTAAAATATGTACTTAACACTATACCCTACCCTCAATAATTGAGGAGGAGCATTAAAATGTTCCCAATAAGCTTGCTAATCAGTAACACTCTCTCCCTAATAGTTTTAATAAATTGATATCCCAAATATCAAAAGATTTTGACATTTTGGATAACGGGAGAAAATGTGATTAAAACTATGAAACTAATAAACGTGATCTAAAAGGACTCAAGTCCTGGCTTCTCCCTTGTATGTGCAAAATGCTTTCGATAATCGATGCACGTATGCAGGGGGAGCATTTCCTAAAGATGAAAACTTCAAGGTAAAAATGCTTTGATTTATATCACAAGTACCTTGATCGGTTTTTCAAATGGTTTTAATGGCAACAATGGAGATACCTAAAAGACTGACCATGTACTTAATTTTATGGAGTTATAAGGTGGTTAAGGTTAGGTATTTGTTCCATGATCCAGCCAGAACCGGAGGGATCTACCCAGGGACATTTCAGTAGATAGTATAGAAGTTCTTAGGTATTATACAAAAGGAGTAAAAGTGAGAATGGGAAATATTGCAGACTAAGACAGAGCTAACACTGAAACAAACACAACAAGGTGTTAGTGATGAAGTTTTGGTAAGCATTGAAGGGGTTGAAGAATGAAAAAGAAATGTAAAGATAAAGGGTGAAAAGAAAGAAGCCCTCCTTACACTTAGGCAAAAACCAGGTCAATGCATATGCTGTCAGAATCACAATGATGATTGCTGACTTTGAAGACAGACATCATGGACCCAATGATGCAATACACAACCCTCCCTAACCACTCACAATCTCTTTAGAGATTTCTGTTTCAATTCTCATGGAAACTAAACACGTTATCTATTGACTTTATCACTCCGAGTTAGTTCGTATTGAAAAGGTGGGAGTCAACTATAGCCTCTGATCACTGAAATCAATGTGCACTTGAGTCTAGAGCTAAAAGAGATCATCCATAAATCTCATTAGGACACTATCTATCATACACTTGTTTTCATACTGTAACATCCGAGAATTTTCAGAATTTTAAAGGTGATATAAGTTATTCCTAGGTTGATTTATCAAAAACGAGCAGCTAAACCACGTTTTCATTATTCGGACTCTAAAGCAATTGACATTGCACTAGAGATCATAGTAATTAATTGCGTTCTTCCTTTCTAGTTGTTCACCACTATTCCAATCCCCTTTTTGACAAGCTAGGCTTACCACCTAAACAACTAGACATTAATCTCAAATACTCAAACATGTTTTCTTTCCTGTTTTCTTAGGTAGAATAATAAAATCAATTAGACGATTAGAGACACAAACCGTTCTTTGGATCGACACCCGTACTTACCAATCACTAGACTATACACGATAGGGTACACTGCTCTTTAGTGCGTTAGAATAGTCGTGGTAGTTAGGGTTTTATAAATGTAAAACCTGACATAGTTTTTATTTAAAAGAAATTATGCATCAAGTTTTGCGAGCCGCTGTCGGGGAACTAGTTCTTTGTTGTTTTTAGATTGTTTGATGTTATGTGTATTGTTTTGTTTGTGCTTTATATGTTTACTTCTGAACCTCGTTCTTACTCCTTTTGCTGAATGTTATGCATGTTCTGTTGTTAATGCTTAACAGGTTATATGGTTACGGCGTAAAGTGTGTGAAAAATAAAAAAAATTGTTTCAGACTTGGATATGGTTGTGACTTGGTAGTGCTTGTTACGGCGTATTTGGGTCTGAAACACCAAAAATAGTTTGGGCATTACATGAACCTTATAATTTTATTCCTGAGTCAAGTAATTGCCATTAATGTATGCTCCTCTTTTTGCTCAGTTTTATTACACATTTAATGCACAAGTTTGTTAGTGTGCAGGATGAGCAATTATTTACAGGTTGAGGAGATGACATGAAGATTGGACATATGTGGAGATGTCCAAATAAGCTTGTGATGGAAACTTAAGTCTAACTTAAAGACTCGGTTCAAAAGAAAAGTGCTATTCGGGAGATGACCCCGACCTATCCTTTAGTTTAGCTTATTTAAATTTCTGCAATCTAGTTCATTTTGTATATTTCTTACTTGGTTTTGCAGGGTTTAACAGCAAGGGGGCAGAATTCAAAGTCATATTTCCTCATTATTGTGAGGTAAGATTGCTACCAATGGTAGTAATTACGGTGTAACAATCTTTGTTACGCCGTAATCATTGAAGTTGCAGTGTAATCCTTCACATGGTTACGGCGTAACTGAACTTAATCACAAATTTTAAAATGGACATCCACATGGTTACGGCGTAACCCAATCCTTGGTTACGCCGTAATCCCTTCTTACAAAAACTGAGTATAGTGGTAAATGAACTTGTGGAGTTGTTCTCTGGAATCCTCACGTGACTTCAACTCGTCAACTTGGGTCTCCATGTAGTTTAATAGGCTTGTTGCATACCGCTAATGTAACTGTGATTATACTGAAAGGAGTGAGGTTTATTTTGTAAAGTTTTGTATATTTTGTGCTATGATGCTTTCCATCTAGGTTTATGATTTTGGTATTATTCTTTCCTGCAGCTATACATGTAATGCATAGGATAAGGTGTTATGATACTAATCGAGATGCAAGGAAGCATCTCGAACCGTCCTAGTTGAATGCTATTCAGGATGATGAAGAAGTTGCATGTGATGGTGGATGTTGCTCAAGGAAGAAGACTTGGAGCATTGCTTTGAGCATGTTGTCTCTTCATATCACCGAGCAAATCCAAGGGAGTAATCCGTTCCATTTCTAACCCTTCCTATTTAAATTTTATATGCTTATGTTTGACTCAAGTGGGGGGAAGGGATTAGAAATAAACACCCATTTGATTATACTTGCCTTTATTTTTCTTGTTTATTTTGAAAAATGTTTCATTGATAAAATTTTGACATGTTTTTCATTACTTAACTAGTTAAGACTATACATGAGGAACACCATACCTTATAATTTCATTAGTGTGAGGATTAAGACCTTTCTGTTTTTACTTATTACATAAATCCAATAAAAATAAGTGTGTCGGTGGTTGTAGTAGACTTTAGAACTTGGCCTGGTATATCTTTTTGAGACCACAATAATGAGCATTGCACCTAGTGTAATCGGTGTAGGTTGTGATAAAAGGAAAGTTTTAGGATAAACCACAAATAGCCCATCATTTTATGTTTTGTGTATATTGACTTTTTACACTGATTAGTCAATCCCCTTGTTAAACCCTTTGTTGCACTCATCTTAGTGCAAGATACCCCTAGTACAAATTACTGAGCCTTTCATTTAATTTTTGGTTAACCCAATCTTTATTGTTTCGTTTACACCTATCGGCATAGCTCTACCCTGTAGTTTCTTAGTTCATGATCGGAGAGTCGCTGGTTAATTTTGGTTTCACTAGTAAAAGTTGTGGGGTTAGGATATAGGGTATTTAAAGAAAAGACAGGTTTTGAAGATAGTTGATCTTAAGTGGGGGGATACTTATGTATATATGTGTTTGTAATGTGATTCATTGTATTCTTGTCTTGCATCAAAAAAAAGAATAAAGAGCATGCAAGCAAGTGTTTATTAGTCAGCTTATATGTCGTATAGTGATAGTATTTTTGCCTTGTCCAGCTGGCGATGATTTCGTCTTTATTAACGGGTAGTTCATATAAACCCGTACATTTCTATCTCTCCTTTTCTATTATAAGTCAATTTGTATAATGAGGGCATTGTAAAACTCATGTGGGGGGACGTGGACGCATAGAAATGAGGTATTTAGTGAGATCATGTGCTAATTTGGCCTAAATTTTCATTTTTTTTTAAACATAATCTGATGATGAAGACGAGTTAAGCATTTCACTATATTGCATACGCATTAACTCGTGTATATGAAGCCCCTTGACTTTAAAACCCTCGTTTGTACCTATGGGATGTAAATGCTGACCAGTGGACAAGGAGATTTTGGACTTAGGAAACTATTTGTTTGTGTTTTATTTAAAACTATTAACAATGTGCATCCCATGTCTTTATCCTACCCTATATCATGCTCCATCCTAACGGCTGGTTTTGCTTGAATGACGGAGTGAGCAATCATACATGTCTCATCCGTCGTTACGGATGTGTATGTGTGGTTTTGTCGCCCTTGTTGGTGTAACGCTTTTGGTGAAAGATTGTTGAATGATCAAAACCCCGTAAGCTTTTGTGTTGTGTCAACCCATTTGCCATTTTGAACAGTTGCATCTAGACTCTAGTAGTGAAGCTTAGTATCCTGGCCAAGCTTATGATAGAATACTCGCCATGACTGAGTAGTTGAGTGATCACCAAAAATGAAACGCATAGATTAGTGAGAGTGTGAGTGTGATTTGTTTTTCCTTTTTGTGAGGTGCTCGGTTTAGAATTTTCTAGCATAGGTAATTTTTAACTTCATATCTTCCTAGATAACTAGGGAGATATCTTTTTAAAAACTATTTAAAAGGTTCTACTTGATGGCAAGTAGAAGTTAAGTGGGGGATATTTGATAACATCAAATATTTAATACTTTTTCATATCAAATTCCCGCGTTTATTGCCTTGATTTATATCACTTTTATATGAATTCGATATTTATTTCAATTATTTTGTGAATTCAGGTAATAAATTAAGGCATGGAACAGAATTTGGCGAATTTAGTGCCAATACTAATTTATTTAGTAGAAGTACTAAAATTTATGGAGAGCTACTAAATTTCTACAGGATGTAGCTCAAATGCCAATATGAAGAATAGTACCACTACTATATTATTTAGTAGGGGTACTATATTTTTAATAATTAATGATGCCGAATCAGAAGCTTATAAGATGTTACGGCGTAACGTCCCGCTGGGTTACGCCGTAACCACTTAGTTATTACAAAGATTTGGATGATCATTTATTTAATATTAAGATTCAGTGCTGACGGGCTTTACGGGTAATGTCATCATATAGTTACGCCGTAATCGTTTAATATTGAAGATGCATGCGATTTTTAATTATGCTTAACCAAAATTTCTCTTAATGAAGAAAGCCGCGTCAAGAGGTTACGGCGTAACCATATATTTGGTTACGCCGTAAGTCACAGGGGACGTATTGTGTACAAAATATTATGAAGTTTCACTTTACACCACTAACTCCGAGGGCCTAAGTCGTACAAAGACAAAGTTCTTGTTTTAGTATAAATACTAATCAATTCTTGAATGTCATCATTAATTTTGTTCGAGTGGTGTGCAGAACGAAAGAAAAGAAAGCAGAGAAAGGAGGCAACCTAGCTGACCCATGCTTAGGGTATAGGGCAAACCTTCGGGTTTTATTGTCGTTCGGACTAGGGGATCGGAAGCATTAATTTCCCCAATTGTATTATACTTCAACTTTTTGTGGTCAATTTAATTATATTATTTTGGCTTATTGGATCCATCCATATAATTTTTGATGTTATTTTTATTGGTTATGTTTTATTATTTGTTCTTGGCATTTAATTATTTCAATTATCTTATGATTATTATGTTATGATCTCGTTGTTTTATCGTTTTCTTTATTAAGTTTTATGTTGCATAATCTTGAAGTTAGTCTTAAATCTGGATTGCGAGAACACTAAGTGCAAAGTTACCCAACTTCACATGTGTTTCTTCAATTCCTCCAGTCGTAGTATCCGCTATACATTGGAGGTTTGATGTATTACATTTTGACAGCTTTAGCTCCGGTTTAATTATAATTCGAGCCCTCGACCCTTACTCTCGTTGAAGAAGGTAAGATTTTACCAATGATGTTCCTCTGGAATTAGGCGGTGACACGTTATTCGAGTCGTGGCTGGGTTAACATTTAACCATATGAGGAATTTTAATATTGCGACAAGACATTGCACTAGAGATCATGGTAATTAATTGCGTTCTTCCTTTCTAGTTGTTCACCACTATACCAATACCTTTTTGACAAGCTAGGCTTACCACCAAAAACAGCTAGACATAATTCAAATACTCAAAAAATGTTTTGAGAGACTGGCACGGGTTTTGTGGTGACTAAAATCAACTTAAGACCCTAAAACACACACAAGCAAATTAACAGAAGATAAAAGAGCGGTGTAGCCAAATATAAGAAAATTGTATTAACCATTATTAATCCAATCAGAACGTTGATTTGTTTATTAGTGCAATGATCACTTATCTCGAGGCGGCATATCATTCTTAAGACTTAGGCGGTACTTCTTCTTAAGACCTAGATATGAAGAATTCTGTCACAATTAAACGTATCCGCATGAAGCATCCTTATTTGCTTATTATAATCTATCTTAGGGACTAAAGCAATGGTGATCATGTTAAACCTTAGCTCATAGAGACTTTACCCACTTACTGCTTAAAGGCAATTCATACACTAGTAGTTCACTAACCAAGTCTTTACCAATTAATTGAGAACGTACTCGTTGATCTATGGGTCACCTGTCGGTCCAACTAAGCTCACAATCTAAGGGAAAAGATAGGTTATTGTTCATGATCCTATTGGTCTAGATGTATAAATCAGTATATGTAGAGCCATCCCAGCATCTAGATTACTTTGTCCCTATCACTAGATCCAGTTGAATGATAGGTCGCATATAAAAGCACGTAAACATGTATAAACTGATAAACATAAACAAGCAATCAACGATAAATTAAGCAATCGAGATAAAAAAAACCAAACATTCAGATTTTCATAATAATGGCTAATACCCGAAGGTATTAGCCTTCAAACATCATAATCAATACAAGAGTAATAATTTAGCCAAGGTAAACTAACCGAGTTAACGAATGATACCAAAAACTGAATGATTACAAGAATATAGGAGATTACAAGTTGTTTCATATGAAATTAATTACGTTGCGAGACCTCTTCTGCTCTTCTTCTCCTTTGAAAATTGAATTTTATGGTTTAGGTATCGAAAATATGATTTAGCACACTTAAAACTCGTTTTTGAGTTTTCTATTTATAAGGTCTGGAATATGGTCAATACGGCATATCGAAAGGCTTCGATACGGCATATTGGAGTTTCTTGGAGTAGGGACTACATTCGATATCTTCCAGAATATTTTATTTCCATAGCTTGAATACGGCGTATTCTTCTTCTATGGATACGGCGTATTGATCTTGTTTCCTTCGTGGTCTTTTGTGGAGTGCAAGCACGGATACGCCGTATCTTCCTTGATGGATACTGCGTATTGGTTGTCAGAACAGTAATATTCAAATGTCTTCGTTTAAGCTCCAGAATGCGTGTCTTTTTGCTAATCTTCACCAAATACTCCATAATTACTGCAATTCTCAAATACAAACGATTAAGTAACAATTCTTTGCAATAATTATACAAAATGGGTTATTTTCATAGGATAAATGATGCTATAAAAGTGACGTTATTTGATGTCATCAAATATTCCCCTACTTGAATCCTACTTGTCATCAAGTAGCCTTTAGAAGTTTATGAAAATGTATCCCTAAGGATTTTTCTGTTTAAGCATTTATTTGATCTATTACAAGTACACAACCAAACACCTCACGAAACAGGTAGATGAAAACACTCAAAACCCTCAACTAATCTATGTGGTAACATGTAACTAATTCACTTAATTGCTCGGTCATGATGAATATTCTATCATAGGCTTGGCAAGGATACGCATCTCCACCACTAGAGCTAAGGAGTAACAAGTTTATAAAGGTAAAATAGGTTTTTATAATAAGGCTTAGGGTTGATCATTCTACAATCTTTCACCAAAAGTACCACACCAAAAAGGCAGCTGAAGCACACATACATGGTCGTAACGACGGAATAGACATGTGTGTTCGATCACATCTTCATTAGAGTTTAACCATGGGTTAGGATGAAGAATGATATAGGGTATGGATCTTTTAACTTTCACCAATAGCAATAAACCAATAAGGCAACTGAATCATGCATACATGGCCTTAACGATGGAATAGATATGCATGTTCGATCACATCCTCATTCGCGTAAAACCCATGGTTAATGATTAGGAAAGGGAAATAAATTGTTGTTAAATAAAAATTATAAAACAAATAGATTAAGTCTAAAATACAAGTTGCTAGACACTTTTTCCCGACTGTTACCATCACAAATGTGAGAACTCATAATTTTAGGTAAATAAATTATCATATTTTATTCCTATTTTTACCCTTAAGTAAAAATTTTATTTTTACTTTCACCTGATTCGGCAAATTTCATGCTCTTAGTTAAGTTTGAGTCGTGCTTGAAAAATTTATTTCGTCTACGTGCATGTAGTAGTTTGATAATTCCATTGTT
>BQNB010126502.1:8922-19592 GCA_026074375.1 Tanacetum coccineum | reverse complement strand
AAAAGACTGCGAGTTCGGTGATAACTGATAGCTGCGAGTTCGGTTGAATCTTGAAAGCTGCTAATTCGGTCAAACTTGAAAGACTGCGAATTCGGTGATAACTGAGAGCTGCGAGTTCGGTTGAATCCTGAAAGCTGCTAATTCGGTCAAACTTGAAAGACTGCGAATTCGGTGATAGCTGAGAGCTGCGAGTTCGGTTACGAAACACAAAAATTCAAAAACACAAAAAAACTATCTTTTGATTGTTATTTCCCAAATTTTCTTGTACAGCTAATATTACTAAACCTATAGGTACCTTAAAAATGTAAACTTTATGGTTTTTAAGCCAAAAATTTCAAAATCAAAATTTGTACTTTCTAAGGTTTTTCAAAAAACAAAAGTTATAAAAAATGAGTTTTTATTTGATCCAAAGCAAATACACCTATATCCAAAGATACTAGATTAACTTTACCAAAGTAAATGATCTTTTAGTGTATGTTGAAGCTTCGAAAAAAAAAAAAACAAGAAAGATGCTACGATTTGATAGAAATAAACGAACCAAAAGAAAACAAACACAATAACTAAACAAATCACTCCATGGCTCTGATACCAATTGAAGCACAATCAAATAACATACATGGAAAAAGGAAGAGAGGTGATTTTAGAGAGAGAGTGGTTGGATAAACATTTTAGAGAGAGAAAGAAACATAAGAGAGAACATGTATCAAGTGTGTGAAATAATGAACAACCAACACCCTTTCCATAGCATGGAAAGGGTATTTATACCTCCTATGACCGGTTTAGGCCTTGGCTTGCATGGGCCTTGGGATAACTAGCATAGTAAGTTTCCAAAAATATATAAACGAGCTATCTAACGATATTTATGGAAGTGACCGACACTTTTGTGTTCCTAACAACCTATAATCTGCTTATATTGAACACCTAATAAAATAGTGTCTAGATTTGCTTATGTTGTAAAAGTTGCAACAATACTTATATTTAATACAATAATTTGTAAGAAATTATCTAATAAACTGCTAAATTTATCAGAAAATAAGCAAAGGCACATTGGATGACATAAAGCTAAGCAATCCCAAACACACCCCAATAATACAGAGTCAACAGTTCTTAAACACAATTAAAAAAAAGAGACCAACTTACCTTGAAGATAAGAAATTCCCAAATTACATTGCTCGGCAAGATCATCAAGTTCAACAGCTCTTTTATACATCCTTACACCTTCATCCTTCTTCCCAATCTCCCAATACACCAACCCCGCATCCACCATCGCGAGTGTCGACCCACGCGCCGCCCCTTTCAAAAACGAATCCAAGGCCTTCTCAACGTTCACCTTCACACAAAAGCAAACATCATATAGTTAAGCATACAAAGTTAACAAAAATCATTTGCTATAAACATATTGAAAAAGTTGGAATGTTTAGTTGGTGTCTGGGATTGCTTATTTGTTCTGCTTTTTGGCTTATTAATAAGCAGAAAAGCAGTTTTCGTAAGTAAAATCTAAACACTATCTCAAAAAATACTTATTTTTAAGTAGAAAACATAATGAATCCTAAAGACCCCCTTAACATAAATAAACACTAATATATTAAAAGGGTGTTTGTGTTAGCTTATTTTATGAGCTTATCAGCTTATTAAGATTTGTAAAAGCTAATATAAACTCACATTTTCAGCTTATTATACTGAGATTATGCACTTGAGCCGCGGGCTTAAGGTGATAAGAAACTTATAAGTCGAAAAATGCGAGCTTTATTGGCTTTTCAAATCTTATTAAGCGGATAAGCCCATAAAAAGAAGGTAATCCAAATTGAACTCGATATGATTGATCTTAAGTATCACTCCATATTAATATGGGCTTATTGGTTACTAAGATTAGTAAGAGCCAATAAAAGCCTACATTTTTCAGTTTATAATCTGCTTATCTCTCAGCAACAATTACAAAGGCCGCAATCACAACCGCGTATGATCGAAATATTCCATCAAATATCTAAAACAACAAAAAAGAACACAACAATCAACAAACCATCAACACACCTTTCTCCTCCATCTCCGGAATCTGCTGCTTCCAGGTTATTCCGCCATCCTTTTGACATAAAGCCCCCCAAATTTTTACAAAAACCTAATTTCAAAATTAACAACAGAAAACTCAAATTCCACATAAATTAAACCACAAACAACGCTCAATTCACAGCACGAAAAAAATTTTAATAAACCAAACACCAAAAAAAATCAGATTAAACTTCGAACCTTTTAAAAAGCTACAAAAACCCACAAACAATTTTCAAAACCATTTAGTAAACCGAAACAAAAAACAATATATACAGAACATAAATAAAAGACTGTAAACCTAAAAACCACATACCTAGAATCATCTCCTGTTTTTGGATATAATTTTTTTGGGGTAAAGGGTTACCCCGGTTACATAGTCAGTATTATGGCAAACCTATAAAAAAGCTAGTTGAAAATAGATGTAAACCAAAATGAAAATAATTTTTTTTCCCAAAAATCAAAACAAAACATCTGAATCTTATAAAACCACATACCTGCAAAGGATTGATAAACCCTCCGCCTGATTTTCAAGCCGCAGCCGCAACCACCACACTCCCAATATCGAAAATCAAATGACACGAACTACAAAAAAAAACTAAAGTTCAGAAAAAGCACTAAAATTTATAAAAAAATACAGAAATGAACAAAATCCCCCAAAATTATTAATTAGGGTTACTGGTTTTGTGGATTAAAGAGAGGGACAACAAAACCACCGTATGTAATCCAAACCGACATCTTAATTAAGGTTACTGGTTTTGTGGATTAGAGAGAGAGAGATGGAAAGGTGAAGAGGAAGAAGAGAAAAAGTTATTTATGGGACGGTGGGACGGTGGAAGAGAGAAAGTGGGTTCAGGCCGGGTTGCATTTAATGCTTTGAATGGGGGTGCATTAAAAGACCTCGGGGGAACGATCTCTCTGTGTCGACCCACGCGCCACCCCTTTCAAAAACCAATCCAAGGCCTTCTCAACGTTCACCTTCACACAAAACCAAACATCATATAGTTAAGCATACAAAATTAACAAAAATCATTTGCTATAAACATATTGAAAATGTTGGAATGTTTAGTTGGTGTCTGGGATTGCTTATTTGTTCTGCTTTTGGGCTTATTAATAAGCAGAAAAGCAGTTTTCCGTAAGTAAAATCCAAACACTATCTCAAAAAATACTTATTTTTAAGCAGAAAACATAATGAATCCCAAAGACCCCCTTAACATAAATAAAAACTAATATATTAAAAGGGTGTTTTGTGTTAGCTTATTTTATGAGCTTATCAGCTTATTAAGATTTGTAAAAGCCGATATAAACTCACATTTTCAGCTTATTATACTGAGATTATGCACTTGAGCCGCAGGCTCAAGTTGATAAGCAACTTATAAGCCAAAAAATGCGAGCTTTATTGGCTTTTCAAATCTTAGTAAGCGAATAAGCCCATAAATAGAAGGTAATCCAAATTACTCCATATTAATAAGGGCTTATCGGCTTACTAAGATTAGTAAGAGCCAATAAAAGCTCACATTTTTTCAGTTTATAATCTGCTTATCTCTCGGCAACAATTACAAAGGCCGCAATCACAACCGCGTATGATCAAAATAGCTTTATTGGCTTTTCAAATCTTAGTAAGCGAATAAGCCCATAAATAGAAGGTAATCCAAATTACTCCATATTAATAAGGGCTTATCGGCTTATTAAGATTAGTAAGAGCCAATAAAAGCTCACATTTTTTCAGTTTATAATCTGCTTATCTCCTCGCACAATTACAAAGGCCGCAATCACAACCGCATGATCAAAATATTAAATCCAAATATCTTAAAAAACAACAAAAAAGAACACAAAAATCAACAAACCATCAACATAACCTTTTCCCTGCCATCTCAGAGAATCTGCTGCTGTCCAGTTATATCCGCCATCCTTTTGACAAAAAGCCCCCCCAAATTTTTTTACAAAAACCTAATTTAAAAATTAACGAACGGAAAAATCAAATTCCACATAAATTAAACCACAAACAACGCTCAATCACAGCACGAAAAAAAATTTTTAATAAACCTAAACACCAACAAAAATCAGATTAAACTCGTAGACCTTTTAAAAAGCTACAAAAACCCACAAACAATTTTCATAACTAATTAATAAACCGAAACAAAAAACAATATATACATTACATAAATAAAAGATTGTAAACCTCAAACCACATACCCTAGAATCATCTCCTGTTTTTTGGATATAATTAGTTTGGGGTAAAAGGGTTACCCCCGGGTTACATAGTCAGTATTATGGCAAACCTATAAAAAAAGAGCTAGTTGAAAATAGATGAAACCAAAAATGAAAATAATTTTTTTTTCCCAAAAATCAAAACAAAACATCTTTGAATCTATAAAACCACATACCTGATACCACTTTCAGCAAAGGATTTATAAACCCTCCGCCTGATTTCAAGCCGCAGAAGCCGCAAACCACCACACTCCCAAATATCGAAAATCAAATGCACGAAACTACAAAAAAAAATTAAAGTTCAGAAAATTGCACTAAAATTATAAAAAAATACAGAAAGAACAAAATCCCCTAATAATCTGCTTATATCTTCTTCGTCAAACAATATTACAAAGGCCTGCAATCACAGCAACCAGCGTATGATCAAAAATAGCTTTATTTTTATTGGTTTTTCAAATCTTAGTAAGCGAATAATCCCATAATAGAAGGTAAATATATAATCCAAATTAACTACTCATAATTAATAATGTTCTATCGGCTTACTAAGATTAGTAAGACCAATAAAAGCTCACATTTTTTTTTTTTTCAGTTTATAATCTGGGTTATACTCTCGGCAAATAAAAAAAAAAAACCAATTACAAAACAAATTGAAAGCCGCAATCACACAACCTCACAAACCCGCGTAATGACAAAATATTAAATCAAGATATCTAAAATACAAATAAACATAACAAAAAAAGAAACCACAAAAATCAACCAAACCACACAACATACCTTTCATCCTCCTCCATCTCAGGAATCTGCTGCTTAGATCCAGGTTATTTTTTTCAATATTCCGCCATCCCCTTATGACATAAAGCCCCAGGCCCCCCGCAAAGCCCCCCAAATTTTTTTTAACCAAAAAAAAAAACCTAATTTCAAAATAACAACAACCGAAAACACCACAAATCCACATTAAATTAAAAGATTAAAACCCACAACAACGCTCAATTCCATAGCACAAAAAAAATTTAATAAACCAAACACCAAAAAAAATCTAATTAAAACCTTCGAACGCCTTTTTAAAAAGCTACAACAAAAACCCCACAAAACAACCAATCAGTTCAAAAAAAAAAACCATCATTTAATAAACCATGAAACAAAAAAACAATATATACAGAGTCATAAATAAAAAAAGACTTAAAAAAAACCTTAAAAACAAAAACACATCCTACTAGAAACAATACTCCTGTTTTTTTGGATATAATTTTTTTATTTTTATTTCTTTTTTTGGGGGAAACACGGGGTATACCACCCTACAACCCCCGCCCGGTTTTACATATTCAGTATAATTCAAACCTATAAAAAAACTAGTTGAAAATTAGATGATAAAACCAAAAAATGAAACTAATTTTTTTTTTTTCTACTTTTTTTTATTTGATTAATATTTTTCTCCCAAAAAACAAACAAAACAAAACATTCTGAATCCATATAAAACCACCTCAAACCTTACCCTGCAAAAGATTGAATAAAACAAAAAAAAACCCTCAACCCCTAAAAAAAAAAAAACCCTTCCCCTCTGAACCCCACCCTCCAAAAACCTAAAAAACAAACACCCACTCCGCTCAACCGCCTGATTTTCAAGCCGCAGCCAGCGCAACCACCACACTCCAATATCGAAAAATCAAATGACACAACAACAAAAAAAAAAAAACTAAAGTTCAGAAAAAAGACACTAAAAATTTTATAAAAAAATACAGAAATCGAACAAAATCAATTCCCCCAAAATTATTATTGTTACTGGTTTTGTGGATTAAAGAGAGGTGACAATAACAAAGACCACCGTATGTAAATCCAAACCGACATCTTAATTAGGGTTACTGGTTTTGTGGATTAGAGAGAGAGAGATGGAAAGGTGAAGAGGAAGAAGAGAAAAAGTTATTTATGGGACGGTGAGACTGGAGAGGGTGAGAAGAGAGAACAGTGGGTTCAGGCCGTGTTTGCATTTAATTGCTTTGAATGAGGGGTGCATTAAAAGACCTCGTGGAACGATCTCTCTCTTTTACTTATAAAGTATAATAATGAACGAAGGATTTAAAGCCCGCAGCGTATGCCGCGGGGAAATGTTTTATAGGGTTAATTTGGTATACAATCCGAAAGCAATGTAAAGAATTCACGTGAATCTGGTGCGAGCCCCCAAGTCTCAGACATAAATGTTAATAGTCTCCTACTGTTGAGACATCATACGGATTGCGGTCACTTCGGATATCTTTTGGTCTTTCGGGGCTCATTTTAGAACTATGTTCTTTTTGGTTCCTGTTGCGTTGTTTAATCGAGCTTCTCCTGGAATTTGAATTCCTCATCTACAGGTAAACACGGGAGACGCTGGAGTTTTGTGAGCCTGTGAAATTGTCAATAATAAAGTGTGTATGTTTTCTATACGGTTTTCTGGAATGCTTTGTACAAATTTAAAATATAATTTTTGCTAATTACCTGTGTTTTTTGTTTGGTTTCTATTGTTCTGTCACTTGAGACAGGTGTTGGCTGATGATGGGATGCCCTGCAGAGTGGGATGTGTTAAGTGTCAGTAAGTAAGGAACCTTTAGAGGCATGTTTACATTATTTTGTTCACGTGGGAAACGTTTTCGAAAATTTTGTACTTGGTTAGTGTCTTTAGTAGATCTGCTTGTTCTCTGTTATCAAGGGAAGAACAAACTTGTAAGAAGTTTTACATAGATTAGGTGGTTAAGAGGGAATACGTTTCGTAGAACTTTTTTTTTACCTCTAATCAGCTGTCCAGAATGGCGTTGTCACCGTTCTCTTGGTGATGCCTGCAAATGTAGGAGCTATTAAGTGTGTTGACAGAGTTGCTGAGGTGACGACATCACCACTGTTCATATCGTAAATTTGGAAGCATTAAAAGATTTATTATATATTTTTTATGGCAAAACAAAAAAATTATATTCGCTAAAAGTTTATACCATCTTGATTTGCCATTGAAGTATCATTAAGCCACCAAACTTTCATAAATGGGGAAATAGCATATGGTTCAACTTACAGCGAGTCTTCAAAAGGAGTGTTGTCTGTATTTTCAGTAACCTTCTTAGCCTGTAAGTGCATATACAATGTATTAAAAAGTGTGAATTTCTACTCAATAACTTGAATGCAAATTGAAAAGATAAAACGTGTTATTTTAGCACCTCACAAAAGCTTACATTTTGAGCTCAGCCAACAAACAGAAACCTTATCGTTCACGTTAGCCAATGTATTCTTCCACCTAAGCATATAGACATATAGTAAGTGATCCAAGATCCCACTGTTGAAAATAAGATTAATAAAATGGAAATGATTTGACGTACACCATTTGCTCGCCATAATTATAGTTATCGTATCGATGCTTGTGCAAAAACCTCCACCTTTTGAATAGCAGCCAAGAAGAGTGTTCAACAATACTTCATCAGTCGTGGCTGCTCACAACAAACTGCATTTAAAACATTGTCAAAATAATAATCGCATGTAAGTTCTAAACGAAAGAGGCAAAATTAGCACCCGCTTGTTAATTCTTAGATATGCATCCATGCTCCTGATTTAATTCTCATGCTTCACCTGTCACACAGTCCATGTCGTTACAATCTCGCTACCAAACACAATCAGATGACATCCAACATCACGGTTCACATTTGCAAAAAGTTGTTGATCCTATAGAAACTTACGTTAACCACTTTGCCTTTTAGATGAATGTTGCAGCACTCGTAGCCAAACACCACTTAAATCTGAACATTTGCAGAAAAAACACTGAATTCAACAAATCGGAAATAGAGTAAAACTGAAACCACATATACAAATCATTGCAGAAATATTGCTATCGGTTAGGAGTTGTTAATCTTACCTAAGTCTTCTATCGCTCGCTTCCACGATGTAGAATGTGCGTGTCTTCAGAGTTGCGTATGCATTTAGGATATGGATTTTAGTAGAATGAGTCTTCAAATCTAAACCGTGTTCACCCTTTAATTCCATATAGTCAAACCCTTCTTTTCTTTGGAGCCCCTTGCTTGGAAATGCAATCACGCTTACATTTAGTTCTACATAACCATCCTTATGTGGGTTTCAAAAAATTGTTCAAAGCAGTCATATCATTTTGGTTCTACATACAGACTAGGGCAACTAATTATGTATAACTTATAAAGAGACGTGATGCATCAAATAAGAAAGATTCCCTACCCTCCGGTTTAACGTTGTTCACGCTCGCATTCTCAACTTGCACGTCAACGATGACATAAGAACTTATTAGACATTGTTTTTGCATACGTTCAAGAACAACCGTTGGCGTAACTGCTGGCTGACGTAAACCTGTATAAGAAACACATTTAGAAACCTGTTGAACAAAATATAAAAATATTGACAAAAGAAAAAATAAATATTTTCTTCACCTTCTGCCGAAGAAACACCTGCGCTTTGATTTTCTTCACTTGTGCAGCATTCACAATAACAGTTAGCATTTTGTAATGGAAGCCATGAGCCTGCTGAGCATACCTAGCCAGAACCGGTGAATTTGCATATCTCCAAGTCTATGGTTTCAAATTCTCCTTCAGGTCCTGCAACAGAATATTAACGCCGGCTAAGAAAATTCATCATGAAACGAAGAAAAATGAATTAAACAACTAATGATGATTTTATACATGTTCCAAAGGGGAGAGAAGGCTGAGGACATCTATGTTATTATTGGGAGCGTTAATTTATTTGACCAAGTGCAGGGCATTCACAATTTGATTGTGTATCTGTAAATCAATATAAACGTCCTTAAGTTTAATAAGAAAATCGACATTCGGCCCATTTCACTCATACGTTAACATCAAGGTGCCAATGGCGTAAGAGAGAAAAAATAATGCATCTTCTTGACCATATGTTAATTTCCAAACCTATTCAAGTCGACTAAAGCCAAGGTTCAATAGAATCTAGCCGAGGCAGATTTGAAAACTAAAGTACAAATCGGGTAAAGGAACTATTCCTCACAACCTATGGTTGACTTTGTCCTCCTTATAGCGACTAATAATCTATCAGTTTATGGTATTTGGGCATTAGGTTTGAGTGTTAACTTGACATGACGAAATAATTATACGACTTAATTAGAAATTGAAACCTAAGATGTACGCATGTTACATGTGAATAGTTTCTTATGCGGTGACACCTTACTTGAATTATCCATGTCTGAAGGATAAAAGCCATATAACTCCTGACGCAAAACAATACACATGTACACAGTAGTTGATCATAAAATATTAGTGATTTGAAAGGGGGGCATCGTCAAAACATTCCACGACTCGACTATAAGTTAGCTGAATTACAATGTACTAAGCAACACGCTGTACCATATGTTTAGAGAACTCTCTTTTTCACGGGGCCGGTTAAAGTAAGTAAAGCACTTTAATTCAAAAAAATGCATCCATCCACTCTCTATACTACTATTTTTGCTAATAGTATGGAGTCTGCAATTTATACACTGGACCCGACACTTGCACTAATAGCGAGAGCAAATAATAATAGACATAGTTAAAAAAAAGCATACCTGAATTCAGAAGTGTGATGAGTTGATGTTTAATTTGTTCGGAGAAGAAGATATTCAACTTCACCTGCCTCATTCATGTGGGAATATACACTACCCAAAAGTGATCCATCTACCATTCTCAACTTTGATTTCTAAATTTGACATAGAATTTTACCCGTTACCCTTTCTTTTCGAGATAAACAGCAGACAATATGACCTGTACAACACATTGAATTTTACCCGTTACCAATCTTGTACCATATACTACATTTAGAAAATTGGAAAACATACATATCAGAGACAATACCGAATCTAAAACCTACCATAGAGCACTTGCATTCTGCTAGGGTGCGGTCGCATCATTGATGAATACAATAGCACTTCGATCGATATAATAGCTCCATATCCTAAAATGTAAAACGAATAAAATTTACCTTCTTAGCTTTTCGAGAAGCTCGTAAGCTTAAAAAAGAATAATCCAATTGAAACACCACAGATAATATTATGCAAGTAAAACTAAGGCCAAATTCTGCCACGCCAGGTCACGGACGATCTCAGCCTGTCAAGGCCTAGTCATCACATCCTGTTACAACCCATGCTATCACACGTGGTTGGTACATGTGTAAATCCACATAGACATTAACTAAAAGAAAACACATCAAACGCATAGACAATATCACCAAACTGAGCCGGTGACAATCTCTGCCATCCTTCTAATTTTCACAGAGAACAAAGGCCGGCCTAGAATATTTCCAAAGTTAAACCGCTCATCGTCAGCCACCAATCAACAACGGCACTCACCATAAACGGCGGCAACAATGAGATTGGTGAAACCGAGCTTGATTCATCACGCTTACAGATGAGGTAGTACGGATTACGGAAATGTTAACGG
>BQNB010126501.1:0-19592 GCA_026074375.1 Tanacetum coccineum | reverse complement strand
GAGCAATTGAGCGAATTAGTTACATGTTACCACATAGATTAGTTGAGTGATTTGAGTGTATCTTCCTATTTCGAGTGGTGTTTGGTTGTGTACTTGTAATAGATCAAATAAATGCTTTAACGGAAAATATCCTTAGGGATACATATTTATAAACTTCTAAAGGCTACTTGAGGACAAGTAGGGGGATATTTGATGACATCAAATAACGTTTATTTTATAACATCATTTATCCCATGTAAATAACCTATTTTTTATAATTATTGCAAGAGTTGGTACTTAATAATTTATATTTGTTATTTGCAGTAATTATCGAGTAGTTCGCAAAAGATGGAGAAAAATACGTGTTTTGAAGCATAAACGAAGAGTTTCAGTCGTTGATTCTGACATCAATACACCGTATCATTCTAGAAGCATACGCCGTATCTAAAGACTTTGAAGAACTCAAGACCATTGCCTGAATTTGAAGAATACGCTATTGATACGCCGTATATGATACTTTGGTCAAAAATCAAGAAAAACACATTTTTAGCCAATACTCCATATCCAAAAACCCCAATACTCCGTATTGGTTAATACTTTGTATCCAAGAAATCGGATATGGCATATTGGTCAATACGTCGTATCCAAAAATTGGATATGGCGTATCTAATTCCTGCGCAAGAATTTTGGAATATTTTATTCTTGGAGCCCACGCCAAGCAACCCTGATACGCCGTATTAAGTTTCAATACGTCGTATCGACCAATTTTCAGAGTCTATAAATACCAAATCAAAAATACGATTTAGGGTATGCTTTTAACCACCAAGTTCGATTTCCAGAAGATCAATGAAGCCAAGAAGGTCCTAAAAAGTGGTCCGATCAATGGGAAAACTCTTGTAATCTCTACACTCTACTATGCACATTCAGTTAGCATTATGTTTAATCGTTCATCTATGATTTTGTGTATTGTTACAATGACTATCGGCTAATACCTTTAGGTATTAGCCATGTTTATGATAATATAATGTTTTGATTTGTCTTTATATCGATTGTTCTTTATTCGTTGCATGTTGATTATGTTTATCACTTCATTCCCATTTATGTGCTTATTTATGTGTTTTTCCTATCATTCAACTCGATCTAGTCCTACATATTAAATGCGCTGCAACTTCAGTTTTGTTTAAGCATAGGCTAAGAGTCCAGGATGGAAACATATAACGCTTATTCATATAGCTAGACTAATAGGATCACTAATAGAAAGGCATGTTTCGATCTATGGTTAAGTAGATAGGTAGACTAAGCCGGTGACTTAGGATTACACATAACATCTTGCTTCCATAGGTATTTAAGTGGGTGTGGACTACTAGTATATGAATTTCCATTAAGAATTAAGTTGGTAAAGCCTCTATGAGCTAGGATTCAATATAACCACCAATATAGTTTCCTAGATAAATTATAATCAATGGTGTGAGCTTTATGCGGGTTTAAGTTAATTGTGACAGGATTAACTAGCGACAAACCTCAAGTCTAGGGAAAAGATCCACCTAACTTTAGAATGATATACCACCAATGAAATAATACAATTATTACACGGATAGACAATCAAAGCATATCATTATATTAAACTGGCTAATACATTTTTCCTAAGATTTGACCTCTTCCCTATCTTTTGTTAATCACTTGTGTGCGTTATTTTCCATCACCTTAGGATAATTAGAACTAAACTTGTGCCAGTCTCTTAGGCTAAAAACCCCTCATTTGCGTTAGTTTAGGCTTAATTAGAATAATTAGGTTAGATTAGTATCAAAACTAGATAGATAAAATACCAGTAGAATTATGATTTAACTTCCACTCTTAGTGATCGACACCCTACTTTCCACAAAACTCCATCTGACCGGGTACACTACCCGTTAAAGTGTTGTTTTTAGGTATAGTCGGCATAAAATAAATAGTAAAACTTGATACATAAAATAACACTTACACAACAACACATCAAAAAGTTTAGCTCTCATTGCAAAGAACTTTAAGAACATCTACAAACTTACCAACAACAACCTTAGAACTTCATTAAACACCAGGAACAAGAATAGAGATACGTCTCCCAGGAACAAGAATGATATTTAGACTGGACAGTTTGTGAATCAGAGGACGGTAACAGTTGCTGGGGCTAGTGAAACTGTAGGGAATCAGGTACTTTAGCAGATAGGGATTTAATGTTTTAACTGCAAGGAGTTTGGACACATGGCTAAGGTGTGCAGGAAACCAAAGCGGGTTAAGGATTATACGTATCACAAGGAGAATACGATGTTATACAAGCAGGAAGAAAAGGGTGTGCCTCTAAGTGCAGATCAGGGAGATTGACTAGATGACACTAATGAAGAGCTGGATCAACAAGAACTAGAAGCACATTACATGTACATGGCAAAGATTCAAGAGGTCTTAACTACTGAATTAGGACCTTCCTTTGATGTTGAGCCATTAGAAAAGGTATAAATTGACTATAACTATAATGGGTTTGCCAATGAAAGACATCATTTTGAGCAACCTATATCCATTAATGACACATATATGGTGGAAAAGGTTGATAATAATGCCATCCTTGATTCATTAGATATGTGTGATAATGAAGGAAAGGATGACCAAAATGATGAAGTATATGATGATGAGCATGTTGTGCTTGCTAATTTAATTGCAAATTTAAAACTTGATACTGATGAAAACAAAAAGATTCAAAAGCAGTTAAAGAAAGCAAATGCGTCACTTACTCATGAATTGAATGAGTGCAAATCTACTCTTGAGGAGTCAAATGGCATTCGAGATAGATGCAGAAGTGCACTTCATCTCCAAGAGATTAAGCTTGAGAAGTATAAAAGTTATCAAGACTGTACAATTAAAAAAGAAGAGGTAGAACGTAAGTTGAAAGAAAGTCTTGGTTTATTAGCTCAGCAGAAAATTGATTCAAAAGAAGTTTTGAAAACACAAGGATATGAAATTGTTCTATTTAAAGAGAAAAACACTGAGCTAGTACAACAGAGTTCCTTAGAACATATAAAATATGACCGTCTTCAAAAAGAAAAAGAAAAACTACAAAAGGATTTCAAATTCAGAGAAGAAAAAGATATTGACAACTTGATTGCTTTGGAAAACCAAGTAAAGTCTTTAAACGACATTGTTTATAAAATAAATCAATTTGTTTAAACCATTCATATGCTAGCTCTTAATCCGAGTTCATCATATTATGGAAGGCCAAGTTTTGCAAATCTTAAGTACCTTAAGAAAGCTCAATCTGAAAAACCATGTTTGTATGAGATCCCATATGACAAAGATGATCTTGCAAACATATTTTCTCTAAATTGAGAAGAGACACTAAATCTTGAGCAAGAGAGTAGATCAAAACTGCATAAGGAAACGATTAAAAAAATATGATTACACATATCAAAAAAGTCTTTATGAAAATTTTAAACCACCAACATAGGAATATCTTGATCAGTTGTATTATGCCGATGAAGCTCAAAAGAAAATGTGGAGAACATCTTTTGTTAAATATAAGCCAAATATTGCTAAAAACATAGGTTTTCTACCTACTCAATCTTCATTAAGCAAGAGTAGACACGCTTTCAACACTGTTCAACATAACATAAATCACTTCAAAACAATTGTTGAGTTAGCCTGGGAAAAGCGAATGGATAATCAATGGCAACAACCAACAACTCAAGAGATAACCGTGCTTGTGAAAAATCTTTTAATTCCTCTTGCAATAAAGTCAAGAGAAAATGCCTACGAATTTGAAAATGCTTTTAAACAAGAAATATTTGAAGATTTAGAGTACGTTCAATCACTTGAAAAGGAGGTTGACAAACTTAAATCTGAAAAAGCTGAATTTTCAAATGAATATGATCTACTTCTCCAAGAGTTTGTTTCAAAGGATATCGTGTGTTCTATTCTTCGTTCTTTCGAGAGTCTTGATGAAAAATCAGAATTGCAATGTTTGTATCTTGAGAAAATTGCAGAATGTGAATGTCTTGCGATTGAGATTTCCAAACGAACTTAAAATGATTGCAAACAAGATTATCACGAGCTTTCAAAAAGTTTTTCAAAACTTGAGCAACACTCAGTATCTCTTAAAATTACTTTACAACAATGTCAGGAACAGCTTAAAATGATAAAGTTTGGTAACAACAAGAATCTTCTTCATTTCGAGATCAAAATGAACAATATTTCATCATTCAAGATTTAAAAGCTCAATTACAAGACAAGAACATTGCCATAAGTGAGTTAAAGAAACTCATTGAGAAAATGAAAGGAAAATATATGGATACTAAGTTTGAAAAACCATTAATTGTACGACAAGCAAATGAATTTAAATTTCAAAAATCATCAATCTTGGGAAAACCATCTCCGTTCTCAAATTCTCCACTTTCCAAATCTAGGTTTTCTCCAATGACTAATGAGAATCATAATTTATCAAAACCAGTCACTCCACAGATTTTACCTCAAACAGCAAGACAGACTGTAAGAAACACAAATGTGATTAAACCAGGAATATATTGATTAGACACTAGGCTAACAAAAACTAGAGCACCTCAGTTGCCTCATACTTTTAGGAATAATAATCCTGACGAGTCTACTTCTATAGGAGTAACTCACAAAACTAGTGTTAGAAGGCCACATCTTAAGAGCACTCAAATGAAAGATAGGGTCGTGCAAAACAATAGTCAAGTGAAGTCTAAGAAGATAGAAGTAGAAGACCATCATAGGATTTCTAGTTTTTCTAATAAAAAGATATGTAACTATAACAACCTGTAATTTTCATTAATGTAATTATCCATCTATTAAATTAGATGCACTGTAATCTATTATATACCACCTTTATACAGGGAAATTTTTTGCTTTATCTCATTATGCAACGTAACTTGCATCTCTAAAGTAAACGAGCTCACGCAACCTCTACCAATGTCATCTCTATCTATGTTTATATCATGTAAACATCCTAATATGTCAAGTCTATATCTTAATATCATTTTTACCAAGTACATTATCTATTTAACGTACTTTTCAAAACATTATATCAAAACAAGCATTAAACGTTAACGTTTATATCAAAACCCTAATTATATGTAATGTATACATATAAAATGAAAGTACAAGCCTTTAAAGCATGTGTACAAGTATCAATACACAACATTTGAATATCTTTTCCCTCCTAAATCAAGTTACAACTTTCTAAAGCTCAATGTACAAGTCAATAATGCAAGAAAGTCAAATTAGGTCATTTTACCTCCTAAATCACTTTGGTTTCTTACCACCACTTTAGTACAAGGTACAACACTCAATGTACAGCTCCTAAACCTTAAACCTAATCCCTAAATTCTTTCTAAACCCTAATCTAAAAACCTAAACCCTAAACAAAACCCTAAAACCCTAATTACACTTTAAACCTAAAACTAAACCCTAAACTTAATCCTAAACCCTAATCCTTAATCCTAACACTAATCCTAACACTAAACCTTAATCCTAAACCCTAAACTATCACTAATCCTAACCCTAATCCATGTTTTAAAACCCTAAACCCTAAGCCAAACCAAAACTAAACCCGCCACCTTATTTCTCCCTTTTTACCCATTTTAAACCCAAGTTACTAACCAAGCACCTCCATGACCTCACCCTTATGTCACCAAGCAGCTTACAAGCACATCTATCACAACCCTTAGCCACCAAGAAATCCTTGTCACCTCCTTGTCCCTTTTCTTTGCCGCGACTAAACCACACACCCCCACCTCTCTTAGCTATAATTCTAGCCCACCATACTCATCACCTAGCCTTCCTAAGTTATCACCCTACACTCTTGGTCCTTACTTCAAGCATAAACCTTGGCCACCAAGGTATTCACATGCTATAAATAGGCCAAGACCCTTATTCACATCAATCACATGTCAAACACTTATCTCACTCTCAAATGGAGTTCTAACTCAGCCAAGGAAGGTCAAGTGAAGTCCCTAAGCTCAGAACAGAAGCCAAGAATCAAGAAAAAGGAGCCCTTGAAGTCATTACTAGGCATACGAACCCGAAAACCCCATTTCGACCCATTTCTAGCTCAAGTAAGCTTAATTCTTGTTCAATAAGCTTATAATCTGTATTATAATGTTCATAATACTCTTAAGATCATATATGAACTCTTGTTTGAAGCTTTGAATCCTCAAACCCATGTGTTTTTTATTAAAACCCTAAAAACGACCCGTTTTGATTTTCTAGCTAACGAATCCTTTTTCTAAACTTTTGTTATGTTAGAACATCTTATTTTAACTTATTCTAATAAGCTAAAACCTGCAAATATCATTTGGAATCTTAAAATAAGATTGCATGGCTTTTTGGACTTGTTTTGCAAATATTTCTATGCATAGGGGTATATATCGTAACTTTCTGAAATTTATAACTAAAGGGGCTGAAAATGTAATTATTCTAAGTTATAATATTAGATCTATTTGCCAAGTTTCAAGTTAAAGGTTTAAATTAGTATATTTCATATTAAAGGTCTAAAGTTGTAAAGTTAATAAACTAAGGGTATATATTGCCAATTTG
Organism: Tanacetum coccineum; assembly: GCA_026074375.1. Taxonomy (NCBI): domain Eukaryota; kingdom Viridiplantae; phylum Streptophyta; class Magnoliopsida; order Asterales; family Asteraceae; genus Tanacetum; species Tanacetum coccineum. The sequence goes on along the minus strand of BQNB010126501.1, from coordinate 13,034 downwards.
CAAACTTAAAAATATTTAAAAATATAATATTTTTATATAAATTATAAAATTATATATTAATATTACTATATCCTCCAATTTTATTAAAAAACCCGACACATTTATCGTTATTAATCATAAATCGACGCATTATTTCGTTATATATTTAACATAATTTATCATCAACTAACTTTTGAAGAAACTTAAAATCTTATCGTATCACGTTACTACGCGTAATTTCATATGATGGTTTTCATTAGAGTTTTCATTTTATGAGTTTGTTGGGTTCGATTTTAAAAAGTGGTCCTGGCTCCTCAACGATACAACATGGGCTCGTAGTTATGATATAGCTTTTACGAACTGCGATACAATAATTTCCGTAATTTAATAAATCAAATATATCGTTAAACTTTATGAAGTTTTGAAAATAAACCTATCACAACTTAGAACTTGACATATCACCCCAGGTTGGTGACGAAGCCGTTACTTTCACTTGATATACTTTTGCCATCAATCATATTTTCCTATACAGTTAAAGTGAGTTCATAGCCTCACTTTTAAATCTTCTAATTCATAAACCCGTAAGAGGGATACATGCTATAAACCATGAATATAAGTGTTTTCTAAATATATGCTATCTTGATATATTATTGCATCTGTTGTCTAAGTCCCTCTATGCAAAGACATCCATATTCCATAGACCATTATCACTTTACGATTGTTGAATGTGAATATTGTGAATACACCTATTGGGATTTGATTGAATCTATTATGTGTTAGCAGGATAGGTGGGAACCAACGCACTTATTTGAAACTCATTGGTATATGGCAATTACCTACATGGGGCCATTATCATTCTATATATCAATTTCTGTATATACATAGTCAGATTTGTAGTGCCAATGGAGCTTAGACGCTATAATACTATTTTCCATAATAATTGTACTCATTGCATTTATTACACTTACGGGTGTTATATAACACGTAACCTACCTTTATGATGACTTGTTTCACACTATTTATTATTATACCTATGAATTTTACTCAACCATTTGTGTTAACCTTTTTTTGCATGTTTATCTCTAGGTAAATGCACATATTTATGGCACGGAGTGGCAGACTTGAAGAAGGCTAAAATGTTATCATTTCTCACAAAACTTTTTGTTTTCATGTGATTTTGGGACTCTGTTTTGTAAAAACTCTGTAGAATTAATGAATGGAATGACTAACTTATCTTTTAAAAAAATGCTCTTTCGAGTCCCATTCTTTGATTATGACTGTTGTACTATGAAATAATACCCCAAATTAGCTTTCGCTGCTATATGTCAAAAATGGGGGTGTTATAGATTGGTATCAATCCACGGTTTTAGAGAACAAGGTTGAAACCTTAACTATAAATACTTTTCTTTTTCCATCCAAGAAAGTCCTCCGTGCCACTACATTTCTAGAATAGTATGTAAAGATACATAACTACTATACTATTATATAAATAACTTATGTTATTTACCGCTGGGTTGTTAACAGAGTGATGTCTTTTCCCAACCATCCTACTTCCGATATTGATGATGATTTTTCCTCCAACTTTATGGACTATGTCCCAGCTTCACAAGGAAAAACTTATTCTAGCTCTTCAAATAACTTATTTGGTGTAGTTCCAATAGTTTCACCAACACTTTCACTTTTTCATAATGACCCCTATATGAAGGTCATGCATGCATACTATGCTAAAGAATCACCTATTCCACCACCAACTATTGTGCCTCCATCTATAATGCTATCTCCAATGTTTAATCCTTAAGAAATCTTTCTTCCAAAGGAATTATTGTTACCTAAGAAATAAGGCCATAACCAATCATTCTCCTCTACTTCTGCCCAACCTCGAGAATTTGAGATGGGAGAAAGCTCTTGTAAGACAAGTCTGGAATGTCACGAGGAGCAAATTGAGAAAATTTTGAATCACCTCGATGAACTCTCTTGACCGCATTGAACACATAGAAGACAAAGTAGAAGGTCTTGGAAAAGGTCAGGTGATCATACAACAAGATTTTGACAATCTGGAAGCTGAACTCCACCAAGCTCGTGCTCAAATTACTAAACTTCAAAAGAAGCAAATGGGAAATAATCACAAGATTTCTCTGGCCCGCTTTAGGATTACTGATCTAGAACAAATCATCGAAGAAATCCAAGTCCGTCACCAAGCAGACAAGGAGAGTCTTCTGAATGCAATCTACGAATTCAGGTTCAATCAGGAAGGACCATCAGACTATTAGATTAGATCCTAGTTATAGCTTATGTTAGAACCTAGCCACGGGATGTGTGGTATAAATAAAAACACTTGTCAAATCTTAACTATGTACAGTACAAAGACAAGTTGTTCATGATATAATACAATGGCAATCCCGTTATACCTTGTTGTTTCATAATACCGATATATCCATCCTAAAACAAATTCTCTTATATCATCATCTCCGTCTCCATCGTTATACCATAATTTCTAAATAAATCATAGATACTTATTTGATATGAATTATCTATGATTTCGATATCACTATTGTGACAATGTTTATTTTTGAACTTTAATCATTTTAAGACTTATGATATCATTCTTATTACGTGTTATCTTGTGTTGATAGAATGCCTCCCAAAAGGATGTCAACATCTGAAGCACCAGCCATGACTCAGGCTGCCATCAAGAAACTAGTTGCTGATAGTGTTTCCGCAGCTCTGGAAGTGTAAGAACCCGAACTTAAGGTCATTATTTATTTTGACTTATATATTTATTTTCTAAATTGTAGAAAATTTTCCATTTTATTATTTTGTCGATTTTGGGGAAAATCGTCGGATTTGAATAAAAAGTGCTATGCGTTAAAATTTAAGCGTTTTTGAGCAACGAGAAATCAACGACTCCGTATTCTGGCCTCGAATGCCAATTATATTTTATTTTATATAAAATTTTATTTTTAAAAGTTTACATGTGCAACCGAGTTAAATTTTTGCGCTTTAGGAAAAAGTGTCAGACTAGGAAAGGTTTTAGGGCCCGAGACTTATAAGTATTATTAGTTAGGAAGAAGTGGGCCGCAACCCACTCCTCCCTCTTGTTTAGGCCGGCCATAAGCCCAACACCACACCCTTATGATTATTTTTGCCTAACTAGCCCATTAACTAAACAAAATAGAGCCCACTCCCCTACATATATACATCCCACGACACATAAAACACATACATAACAATTCCAGGAGAAAACAAATCGTCCACCCCCTCTCCTTCTCCCTGTTTGACGCACCACCCACCCAAAAACCACCATTTGATCTTCAAAACCCCATTAAATCTACTCCTTTTTATCTTAAATCAACACTACTATAAACCCTAATCATTCCCCAATGATAAAAACCTCCATGCATAAAGTTTGAGAAATTAATTTATTTTGAAGAGTGAGGAATATGAAGTTTGATCTAGTTTTTGAGTGCAAGGTTTATTAAGGAAGTGATATTGGGTGATTGTTGCAAGATTAGGGCTATAAAAAGTTAGGGTTTGGTTTGTTTGTGTTGTTGGTGCCGCGGCCAAGACTCAAACCCACCTAGGGTTTGTGTTGTTGATTCTTCTATAGGTAGAACCCTCATTGTAAGCCTTCTTTTATTTTCTTGTTAAAGATTTTTAGTTATTGTTTAAGCATATGTTGATTGGTGAACATGCAATAGTTTTGATTGAGATTTTATGGACATACATGTCCTTAGAATAAATGAGTATTGAATTGATCATGATTTTAAAGGGTTATGTTGTTTGTGGTTTTATTATGGACATTGAATGGTATTGAGGATTGCATGATTGAGGTTTAGAAGCTTGGATATTAGGCGAAACTCAAGGATTTGGGGGACTGGTTTGGAGACAGCAGGTTGCTGACCCTTGTTCTCAAAACTTTTGGCTTATGCCTACTGATATTATTAGATATTTGGAAAATAGACTCTTAGGGGATCATGTGGTGAGTTGGATGCGCAACCAACTCCTCCGGATGAAGGAGTTATGGTCAAATTACGATCATAGGTCAAATCTTGACCTTTGAATATAAAACGTGTTTAACTATAGGATTTTGAACTAAATGTTTGGGTTTTAAAGCATGACTCAGTACTAGACACATAAGAAATACTTCGGCACTTGGCCTCACATTCATTGCTATTGTAGATTAAGAATTATACACTTTTCCGTAAGGAATAGAAGTTCAGCCAAATTTCGGGTTTCACCTTCGGTTAATAAAAATCAATTTCCCGTGGATTGGTAAATGGTATAGTTGATTGGCCAAATGTTTTAAAAACTAGACTTAAGTGGATTTCCAGGGATGAAAGCCTCATTTTTGTATCTTTTATAGATTAAGAGATACGATAGCGTGAAGTTGACTAAAATCTAGAAAATGAGTTTATGTTTTGAGTTTCAGTTAGTAAAATGAACTTTCCTCTTAAATGGTAAACAATTGGAATGATTGGCTTAGTGTTCTGGAAAGTAGACTCCAAGGGCTTTCTAGAGGTGAAAGCCTCACTTTCATATCCTTAATGGTTTGAGAGCAATGCTCTCATGAATCTGACCTAAACCAGAAAATAGACTTTTACGTCTAGTTTTAGAAGAATAAAAAGTGCGACCACTTACTAAAAGTTAAGATTGGATAAGCGATACTTAGTAGACTTTAAATTGAGTGTAAGTACAGGTCCTACAACTAATTTAGAGATAGAAGCACATTGGTTGAATCTCGGTTCAATGTTGCACATGTTTTGCATTTTTATAAACGAGTTATTATATAACTATGTATAAGTATTGGAGTACTTATTAACAATATGTCGTGACTTATTATGTAAGTCCCGAATAATTTCTTAGAGTTTCTCGTGGTTTTGATTTCTTGATTGCTCTCGTTTCTTTTTTACTTGGTGAGTTCATAGCCTCGCCTTTACTTTTACTATTTTATTGAAAACCCGCGAGGGAGATACATGCTTGTTTTAAAAATTAAACATAAGATTGTTTGGTATGCTGGACCCGTTCCTGAATTATATTTTGCACGAGTACCTATCGCATAAAGTCTCTAATTTCATGAACCGCTTAATTTCTTGGATTAGTGAGCGCTAATACATTTGATAGATCTATTGGGGTTGACATCCCCGTCCGGGGTCTGGATCTATTATGGGAACACCCTTGAACAGACAATTTGTGATTAGAGAAATGAGGTATAATGGCGATAATACCTCGTGTGGGGGCAAAGAAAATTATTTATTTCATATGGTAATTTATTACATATGTGGTTGATGTTAATGCTTGCGGTGTCATGAGCTCGGTGCAAATATTATATAACTTGTTTGATCCACAATGTTATAAGATGATGTATAAAAATAAAACTTGTGTTCATACTATGGTTTATGAAAACTCTATGAATTCACTCAACGTTTTGTTGAGTTTTTAGCATGTTTTATCTCAGGTAATCAAGGATGATGGATGGTTTGGAGCTCACGAGGATGGTCTTGCGTGGTTTATGTTTGAACTTCTAAATATCCCTATGTTAAAAAGTTTATGATACAATTTGGTATTTTTTAAAACTTGATCTTATGATGGGTGACTTTTATGGTATTATGGTCTAACCATATGTTGAATATGGGATATTGTTCAAACTTGTTTATTTTGGGACCAATGTTATTATAACGTCTCTTTTGAGTCGTTCTTTATGAATTATGTGTGATTGTGCTAGGAAGTAACACCCATATATGTTCCGCTGCGCTGTCCCAAAAATGCGGGTGTTACAGATTGGTATCAGAGCCATAAATTATAGAGAATTAGGTCAACTTTTCAAAAACCTAAACTATAACTATTTTTGTTTTACGAACGCAAAGACTCCTCGTGGCATTCATCAAGTCATCCCTGTAAGTTTACTTTTTGAAGTAATGGTTTATGCTTTATGCTTGGTTAATCATGGATGAGTAGTATTTATGAAGTAAATACTGTAATATGTATATATGATGATATAATGCATATGGATTATTATGTTAAACAAAAGAGATTTGTTTATGTATAAAGATTAAATGAATATTATTCATGGGTTATTGGAATTATTTTGGATGAATATTTATTCATGTATATTTTATATAAGTTGATTTTACGATATAGTGACCTTATGCATTATTTTGCATGATTGCAGATAATCATGGCAAATGTACCCTCGAATGATCCTAACGTCGATGCTCCTGCTAATGTGCCTGCTCCTGCAAATCCCGAAAATGCACCGGCTCAACCCGTAGGTCATGGAGATGGTTTTCACCCCTGGGTTGGGGGTAATATCCCTAATAATCAAAATGGTTGGATGGAAGAGGATCCGGAAGAGGACCCGGAAGAGGATCCGGAGGAAAATAATGATGATGACTGGGAAATGGATGATGAGGCGGAAGTAATTGAGCCTTATACAGGTGACGACTTGAATAATCCACCACCTCCAGTTTCTGAAGACGAAGAGACACCTCCTACTTCTCCTGTTATCCCTGATGCTGATGGTCAGCCTATCCCTCCCATTGCTTCGTTTGGTCAAAACTTCCATTTCGGTGAGAGTTCGTCTACTGCAAATCTTTTGACTGGAAATTCTAAGGTTGTTCCGACCGGTCCCATGGGTCCAAATTTGGGGACGATTTGGAGGAGGATGAGGGATATGGAAAAATTAATGATGGAAAGGATCGATACTGAAGGAAGAATAAAAAGAAAGTTTAAGGAACAAGATCGTCATTTTGTGGGCTAGGTTGTGAACAATATTGTGATAGATCGTAACGTGGGAAGACGATGGTCGAATTTGTTGGAGTGAAGAAGTTGGTACAGGATTTGAGTGATTGATTCGATGAAGTATGAAAGGAGCAGGGGGTTTTCTATGGTTAGAAAAATTCTGGAGAGAGAGTGGTAAGTGAAAGGAACCTAGAAAGGAACTTTTACGTGACATTTCGGGAATATTGTGCCGAATGCTTATAAAAGTGTCACAGTCTGAAGATGGTTTTCCTGTGCCATCCGGTTAGCAAGTCAGAAACATTGTTGAGCCCTTTGACTCAGATATCCCTGTTCCGCGTTTTGATGATCCCTATGTTGTTGATAGAGATTGACTGCTGCTGGTTTGTTCACACCTCTGACAGTGATGATGATGATAGATACCGCCCCCATGGCCCTCGCAGCCTTATGAGCGCGGGATTCACCCCTCGTGACTCACTAAAGAGGGATTCAGGTTTTAGTGGCGTACATTTTAGCTTTTTATTTTGTTTGGAATATCACTATCACGGAAATGTCGGTTTGTAGGTTGTCGTACTAATGTTGGTAATGGCATGCGCCATATTTTGTGAAAATAAGATGCAACCATGTAATGAAACCTTTGTGATGATGCACTATATGGCTACTTGAAGTTATACGTGATATTGGTTGTGAATTCACTTGTATGTTGTGATTTTTGTACATGTTATGACCCATTCTTTGTATGAGTTCTCATTTCATTTCTTTACGATTATGGATAAGTTGTTTGTACATGTTATGGTTATATCATGGTATAAAGGCTTTTGTGTTTTGTTTGTGTGGGATGTGGATCAAGTTGTTTGTGCATGATATAGATATGTCATGGTATGAAAACTCACGTGTCCTTCTTTGTGTTGTGACAGAACTATGCACCTAAAAGAAGTCAAGAGGAGACCACCTCCCAGTTGACACAGGATACGTAAATCGTATGATTACAAGAAAGTGTTGAAGCAAGCATCCGGGCTGAGCGAGAAAGAGTTCAAATGATAGCAAATCAGTGCTGGCAGGACCTAATGTTGCCTCCCGCTGGCTGGGGAAGGTACTTTCGCAGATTTCATGACGTTGTAGCCCTACCACCTTTCGTGTTAATGAGGGGGCCGTTGTCTAATCAGGATGGATTGAGAGGACTGAGATGGTTATTCATCTGTGGTGCAAATGTACGAAGGTAACAAAGTGGTTGTTCGCTGCTGCCAACTGTTAGGATCGGGCCTGTGACATGGTGGAACTCACAAGGGGCGACTTTAGGGATGGAAGCCCGTGGACAGGTAGACCATGGGCTGAATTGTAGGCTAATGAAGACGGAGGAATTTTGTCCTCCTGAGGAGATCCAAAGGATGGAATATGAACTATGGAACTTAAAGGTTAAGGATATGGATATCTCCTCTTACACCACCCGTTTTAATGAACTAGCATTACTGTGTCCCGGGATGGTGCCCACGGAACAAAAGAAGGTTGAGGCCTATATCCGTAGATTGTCTGAAAATATTAAAGGGGAAGTTACATCGTCTGAACCAACAACTTTGAACTAAAGGCTGTGCGGATGGCGCACACTTTAATGGAACAGAGAGGTAAATGCAGAGCAGAGTGGGTATATGATAACAGAAAAGGAAGTGGGAAAACTTCCAAGGAAGCAGTAGTAGTGGTGGTGGGAATAACAATGGTAACCGGAACAACAACAACTACTCCAACAACCGATAAAAACTACAACTAACAACCGTTAACAACATCATACCAGAACCGTAAACACCAACCGGAAACACACCAAAACACAGAGGACAGGGCAACGCTAGAGCCAATGACAAATGCTGAAGCTCAGGTAATCGATGTGGAGCCTATAACTATTGTTCCCCCTTGGAAAAGATGAAATGACTTTAATTGGTCATTCTGTTCCCAACGAATCACAAAATCCAAAGGTGGATACTTCCTCCAAAGCTACCAGAAAGAGAAAACAAGTTGTTGAGTCTTCTAAGGAAGGACCTCGTCGAAAAACCCAAAGGGTACCACCTCAGGCAAGTAAAGCTTCCGGCGATGCTTCTGGTCCTCTAAATGTGTATAGCGACCCTAATATCCATAGTGAGTCTTGTGTTTTCTCCAGACTTCACATTTTGACATTATACTTATATAACATCATGTTTACTTTTCCATAGAGTTTCCATCTGCTAAAGAGTTGAAGGACTCCGCCGACTATCACTGGGTCGTTGCACATGTTACTCCTCCGTTATGGAAACAACGTCTAAAAGAGATTAGCTTGGAGAAACTCTACGATATCCAAGACAAAGCATATATGCGGCAAGCTGTTCTTGATAATATGTTGAATAATAAGACCCATAAGCTTATGTCTACATTATCAAAGGCTTGAGTTTCTTGTGATGCCATTCGAAAAACAAAGGTTGAAAAGGATAAGGCTTATGCTGAACTAGAGAGGAAGTGTAATGAAGCTCTACAGGGTTTAGAGAAGAATCCTCTTATTTTAGATATGCACTCCAAGATTGAGACCTTGCAGGGGCAGGTTGACAGGCTTCACGGTGAGTATAACAGGCTCGTTCTTGAAGAAAAAAAGTGGGTTAATTATGAGCAGACCCTATTTGTCCTTCGCTCGAAGGTCGAAGGACTAGAATCTAAAAGGGAGAGACTTAAGAGCTCTGAAACCTAGTTTTTGCAAGAAGTTAATAGTTTGAGGCAAGATAGGGCTGATGTGGTTTCTAAAGTGGTTCCCCATGTAGCTACAGAGCTCGTCCGTAGTGATGAGATGGGTCTTCTAGTTTCCAGGCTTGTCAAAGCGGCTATGTTCCGTGGCAGGTGTTTGAATTTTAAGGAGGTGGCTGCTTTGAATGAGCCTTTTATCTTAGAGAAGATGCCATGCTATCATTCCTCTGCTAAAAAAGGATTCGATCAAGCTGGTGATGACCTAGCCACTGCCTCTTATCCTTTCGTAACTGAAGCTGTTACTGATCCTTATGCCACTGTTGAACAATTTCTCTTGAAAAAACCAAAGTCCCTTTGTACAAAGCCTGCTTCATCACATTCTAAACCTTCATCTTCAAAGGCTCTAATTAGTTGAAGGTCGCCCTGTAGGCGTTATCTTGACTATCCGAGTGGTGTGTACCCGTGACTTTTGCATTTTATATTTTACAGGCTTCGGTCTTAAATAATTTTTCTCTGTTAACTTTGATAGTTTATGTAGGCTATCGTATGAACAGTTTTGCCAGTTCTTGTGATTGGCTTTGGATATTGTCCCTTCAGGGACCTTTTAATGATATGGGGATGTAATCCAAAATTTTGCTACTGCTTTGTTGATTGTAGTTTTGCTTTCCCTTATACTGTTTGTTAGGAAATTATGGGGAACCTCAGTTTGCCTCCTTATATATCTTTTTACAGATAATGTTTTTACGCTTTAATAAGAGTAGGCTCATGTGTGGCCTTATAATGTTCAGCAAGGTTTACAAGCAGTCCTTCGCTTGTAACGGAAGGTCGCAACCCGCTCTGTTTTAGCCCAGAAGGTTTCAAACAAAGACCTTTGGGAAGTTAACATGAATTTTATAGATGTTGAATAATAGCAAGGCTCAAGTGTGGCCTTACGACATCCTTTCGAACGTTGAAACTTTTAAGTACTTGGTTATGAATAACTATAAGGCTCAAGTGTGGCCTTACGACATCTTTTGTTGTAAATAATGACATAAAAGATTTGCAAGGAATCTATTTTATTAATAGTGTAGAAAGATTTACATCATCACATGTATGAACACTTAGTTTGCTACACTTAAAAAGATTCCCTTGAGAAGAGATAGTCGAAACAATGATTATGGAAAGCAATAAATAGCAAACTTTACATGTAAAACTTACAGAGGTTTGAATCGTTTCATGTTCGATCGACAGGAGATCCAAATAGTGTTTCTAGCTTGTATGCTCCGTCTCTGTAGGCTTTCTTTACTACGTAAGGCCCTTCTTATGTTGGTCCTATTTTTCCTTGGAACTCTGCTTTGCTTGCACTGTTAAGTCGAAGTACATATGTACCTAGCTTAAATGTAGATGGTCGGATACGTTTGTTGTAGTATCCCTACAACTTGTGCTTGTAATTGGCTTCTCTGATGGAAGCTATTTCGCTCTTCGAGAATGTTGAGGTCTTCTCTACGCCTCTTTTCATTCTCTCTAACTTCGAATTACTTGATTCTTTTTGTTTACATACTTATTTCTATAGGAACTACGGCTCTAAGCCGTAGACTAGATTGAAGGGAGTTTCTCTGTTGCTATATTTCTGGGTTGTCCTATGTGCCCACAATACCCGTGGTAGCTCATCCACCTAACCTTGGTGAGTCTTTCCTAGTCTTTGCTCAATTCCTTTAACGATGTCATGGTTGGTGACTTCTACCTGCCCATTTGCTTAGGGGTGATAAACTAAGGTGAAGGCTTGGAGTATACCAAGTTTTTGACAAAAAATTAGGAATATCCCTTCAACAAACTGCTTCCTATTGTCGGAGATTATTATTTGGGGGATTCTAAATCTACACACAATATGCTCCCATACAAATTTCTCTATATGCTTTCCCATTGTGGATACTAGGGGCTTCGTTTCGACCCACTTTGTGAAGTAGTCGATAGCTACGACAAGGAACCTTGCTCCTCCTAGGGCCATCGGTAGTGGTCCTACGATGTCAATTCCACACTAGGAAAAAGGCCATATTGAGGTTATAGATGTCATCTCCTGCTTTGGCTTTCTTGGTATGGATGAATGGATCTGGCATGCTTCGCATACTTGAATTAGTTCCTTTGCATAATTATGCATCGAAGGCCAATAATATCCTAGCTTTGTGATCTTTGATACTACTAATCGTGGTCCTGCATGCATCCCACAGGAGCCTTGGTGTACTTCTTGGAATATGCCCTTTTCTTGTATAGGCCCCACGCATCGTAGCCATGATGATAGGTATGACTTACGATATAGCTTGTCATCAATCATTTTGTACCGAGGCGCTTTGATTCTTAGCTTCCTAGCCCTATATGGATCACTAGGGAGTATTCTAAACCGTAAGTATTCACAGATTGGTAACATCCAATTATCCCCTTCTTCCTTTATTATGTCTGTCACTTCTCTTTGTACGATTGATTTTTCGTGTACCACTTCTATTAAGACTTCTTTGGAAAGTTTTGAGAAGGTCATTGAAGCCAGTTTGCTTAGAGCATCTTCTTTTTTGTTCTGATCTCGTCGAACATGCTCCATGGAGTAACTGCTGAAGTTTGTGAGTATTTCCTCATTTTTTTCTAGATATTGCTTTATCACTGGTTGCCTTGCTTCGAAGAGTCCTTTAATTTGGTTTGCTACCAACTGGGAGTCTACAAAGATGGCCAGATCTTGAATCTTCATTTTTGCTTTAATACGTAAACCAGCTAACAACGCTTCATACTCTACTTCATTATTGGTGGTTTTAAACTCGAATCTGAGAGCATAAGTGTACTCTTTCCCCTTAGGGCTAACTAACATCAAGCCTGCTTGTGACAATCCGTCAATTTCAGGTCGTTATTTTATTCTCGAGTATTAATTATAATTTTCATTTTTATGTTGAAATATGAACTCACGACTAAACGGGAAGAAATTAGGGCTTACAATTGTAATTTACGTAACGTCAACGAAGAACCGGAGAATCCTACGTTAAGCATCGACGTTTATATTTCCAAAATGCCGTAGAAATATTTTTATTTCATTCGTTTTTATTTTTCGTATTGCGTGCATTTTCTTTTCGTACCTTACGTAAAATTATTATGAACAATGTTTATAATTATTGTTCGACTAGTACCGTACGTAAACTAAAATTTTCAGAGAAGTATCACGATTTTCGTAGAACTATTTTTAACTTGTTCGTTTTTACTTCGTGGTTTCGCCTTAACTCTCGTTTTATTTTACGTTAATACCCGTTAGCCTCAAAACTACCTACCTATCTTAAAAATTATACACTAAACATCAAAGTTTATAAAAATTTAAACTTAAAATCCTTCATAACCACCTCATGGTGGCGTGTCCTTCTTAGGACAAGTGTCTAAGACACTTGTCTTAGCTCCCTTGCATGCCTAACTCCTACAAAAACCATCTAACTCTTCACTCCTCCCATTGTTTACAAAAAAAAAACCACACACACATCTCTTTGTCTCCCTTTGCCGTGAACAAGCAACCATACAACACCATTTCCATCAAAAATTTACTTAACCTAAATATTGTAGCTAGTGGATATGACTACCTAGCTAGTTTACTTCATTTTTCAAAGTGATCAAGA
>BQNB010126500.1:0-16676 GCA_026074375.1 Tanacetum coccineum | reverse complement strand
AACGAATTTGATGAAGAAGTAGAATCTCCCAAACTTGTGTCTTATGTCTTGCACTATCCATGTGACGTCGAACTCATACCAAGACTAAAATATAAGTAGATCACAAACTCTTAACAAAATCCTCAACTATATGAGACACTGAGCACTACAATGTAACTCCTTAAAGTGATAGCAAATGTGAGCATTAAGCACCATAAGTTAGATCACATACCTTTGCTAGATTTTGACAAGTCTTCATCACATCATTTAAGTACGAACAAGTTACCTCCTGCTAAAAGGTATGATAAGAACACGCATCTGTGAAACTCAATTACAATATCAAATAAGTGATAATCAATCGTCTTCGTAATCACCTCTTCAAATAATCTCAAAAAACGAGCCTTTTAAATGTTTAAGAACATTTAAAAATCAATCTGTTAACTTCCCCTTAAACGAAGCATTCGAGATCCAAATCCATCCAAAAACCAAAATTCATGTATTACCCGATATCTAATAAAGCAAGCAGTACGTTCTAAGATATCAGATAACACTAGCGGTACTTTCATAAACAACAACGGTACTTTGATCTTTTCAGCGGTACTTTGATCTTTCAGCGAGCAGTACTTTAATATAGAGAGAAGTACCTTGAATAATGAATGAGAAGTACCTTCGAACAGTACCTTCGAGCAGTACCTTCATTATTCATAGAGATCATGTTACCCAAACTGTAACCATGATATCCAATCATACATGCTGCTTCTTATGCAATCAATCCATATAGATGAACAAAGAAAACAAAGATCGAATATAATCAAACCAAATCGACGAGCAGCCATGGTATTAGGGTTTCGCATAAAAACCTTGTAGATCCTAGATCAAGAGCCCCCTGGCTCTGATACCAATTGATAAAACCGATTTAAGCTCAACTAGGATTAGTTTTACAGATAATATTGAATGCACAGCGGAATAATAAGAAAGCAATATTATCAAACAAGGTTTTCTTCATTGAACGTTTCCCTATTACCCCAACTATAACTTGGGGCTACACCAACTAATTATGGTGTACTAACTAACTAACTAACTCCGGTGTACACACACACCTTTACTATTCGACTCTCATCAGTCGATGTTTCTATGGATGGATGTAAAACCTATGTCTATGATCTCTTTATATAATAGAGACCATAAGACGTTACAAAGGAATTCTAATAAAACACATTAATGACATTAATTAGTATTTATCATTAATATGATGAGATTGACCAATCACTTTTGTAACATATCATCACACGTTTAAGTTACATCTTGTAACTTCCCAATCATTAATTTGTAGTCAAACTCTATCTTTTGTAGAATTCCAATTTGTCGATTAAGTCCTTCTTGTTTCATTCTTTTGTTCTTTTGTCTCATCAAATCTATAATTCCCAACAACAAAGACATCCAAAATACCTAACATGAGAGAGACCTGGATCCTTACCGTACACTAAAGAATAAGGGGCAACAACAAACAAGACTGAGGACGACAACCTGTTAATCAGATATACATCAATTAAAACACATTCAAGCCACATAGACAGAGGGATCCTCCCTGAAACATAAGACTTCTAGCAACTTTTAATAGGTGTCTATGTTTCCTTTCAGCAATCTCATTTTACTGAAGAGTGTAGGTATAAGAAGTTTGATGAATGATACCCAAATCATTAAACAGATTAGAAAATTGATTATTAACAAACTCAGTTCCATTATCAGACCTTATTATTTTAACTTTTTTCCCAAACTAGGTAAAAATAAGTTTTATAAAACTTCTAATGTACTCCCCTACTTTTGTTTTAGACTTGAGCAGATAAACCCAAACTGCTCTGCTAAAGTCATCAATAAGAGTAAGAAATAACTTATACCCATCCTTACTAACAACCCTGTAAGGACCCCAAACATCATAATAAATGATGTCACCAACAAACTTAGAACTTATGATCACTTAAGAGAAATGGCTCCCTAGTCTGCTTATTATCTTTGACTTGATTATTACCCTGGTGGGCGATTAACAAAGTTTTTCAAATTTCTTTTGCCGTGTTACACATGAAAATTCTTTCATACTCTTTTCTAGGCAAATCATTATAAATAACAATTTTAGCTTCATTATTTTTCGCAAGTCTCTTTTTGAGATCATCGGTTTGTTTTTCAAAAGGGATAACCTTATCTAATTTGGTTTTCAGATTTTGAATAATGGGTTGGAAATCACCGTTGGTAATAACATGCCAAAGATCTATATCTTTTGATTTAACACATGTCTCGAATCTATTCTTTCCAATAAATAAAACTATCACTTTTAAAAAGTGATGGTCTTTGCATAGATTGCCCTTCTAGATATTTGTCGAAATCCATAGATCGATCCAAGCTTTAAAATACAGTATATTTTAAAAATCTCGAGCGACCTTGGCTTCTGATACCAATTATGGAAACTAGAAGAGGGGTTGAATAGTTTAAAAGTTCGTTCACGTTTTAAAAGTTTGCTTTCAAAATATTTAGATTCGAGTTGTATGTTTAACCAATTCACAATATGAACAAACAATATAACAATCTAAACTAAATCTAAATAACAATGACAATAATATGAAGAGATAAGGAAAAGAACAATCAAACTAAGACGCCAAGATTTTATAGTGGTTCGGCTACGAAGCACCTCTTCGCCCTACTCTACTCCCCGAGTATCCTACTCGAGATTTCACTATGTCAACAAGCTCCCTTTAGGCGGAGAAAACCGTTTACACGTCGCTTACGTTGCTTTCGGACACTAAGCTAAATGTCGAGTCCTAATCTTAGCTAGAACCAATCTACCACTTTACATTCAATACACAATCTCTAGATCTACACTATTGGATTTACACACAATCCAAATCACACCAATACACAAGATAATTACAATATAGATTTGATACTTAGAAGAAGAGATGAGAGATCACTAAATAACAATTCGTTTTTTGGCGAATACGAATGTTCTTCTCTTGCACTTGAATGAGAAAGAAGAGATGAGAAGAAGAGATTAGATCACTTGAAACAAGATCTAAGAATGTTAGTGATCAAGAGATTTTAGAGAGAGAAAGAAGATTTTAGAGAGAGAAAGTTATCTGAAAATTTCGTGCTAAGAGGTCTGTTTTTCTGCAAGGAATGGAGCAGTATTTATAGGCAGGAAAACCCAACGGTCACTAGGGGCGGTCCCGGCGGTCCCAGATATATCTGGGGGCCGCCAGGCCTATAAGGGGGTCGCCCAGTAGACTACGCTCATGTTTTTGTCTTTTTATGGGGAATGTTGTATCTGTTATGGAACCTTCCATTTTGGGGGAGAAATTTGAATTTCAAATTTAAGTTTTTAATAAAACTTTTCTTTTAATTAGAAAATATTTTGTATAATTAATTTTGTAAAATTCTTTTGTAAAAATGTGATGGATAAGAGAAAAATATTTTCGTGATCACTAATCATGCTTAATGATTTGTTTGTTCATACCTTAAGTGATTACTAATCTTAGAAATGGAGTTTTACGATTAATAATTTGTAAATGTTTAATTTTATCGTAAACGTTTTTACATTTTGTTATTATCAAAACGCTGAGAGGTCAAAAAATATAAATAACGTTTTTAGACATTATTTGTATTAACAATCTCCCTCTTTTTGACGATGACAAAATATAAACTCATTTTGTATAAAGTTAAAAGTTACAAATTATTATTGAGTTGTGTTCTATTTCTCCCCTTTTTTGTCGAATTCAAAAAGGATGATCGTCGAGTAGTTGTAGTAAGAAAGAAGTCGACGGTATCAAAACTCCCCCTTGATGTATGCCCCCCTCGTTTGGGGCACCAAAGGATTGATCTTACGAAAATTATTTTCTAAAAAACAAAGTTAGAGGTACAAGTGCAAGACAAATATGTTTCAACAAGTAGCAATATAGCAATTTATGCAATAAAACATAAAGTGGCTTCATTCATTACTTAACAAGCTCATACAAGAAGCATTGATTTCAATTAAAGCTAAATACGAGATAAGAAAAATTCCTACTATAATTGTATGAATCATTACAAGATAAAGTAGATAATCCTAAAATAAAGACATAATAAGGCATAGATCTACACTAGTGGATTCTTAAAATGTAGAAGATGCCATAATCAAAAGATGGATGGTCGATTACTTAGGTAGATTAATCATATGAGAATGATTAATTAAAGAGGTAGAAAGAGGAGGTTGGTGACACATGGTTTGGAAGGGTATGAGTTTAAGGCGTGAGACGGGTGAGAAGAAAGTGAATGAAGTTGATTTCATTTCTCAAGGAGTGGAATTGGTGTCTAGAAAACTTGCAACAATGATAAAAACTTGATTGAAATTCAACTTGAGCATGAGAAGAAGGATGAATTATTTATGGTGGTGGTGAAGGTGGTGCATGAATGTAGGCATTGGATGGGTTAGTATGTAAATCAAGGATGATGGAAATGTTGTGAGTATTTGGTTAAATTAAAGCTATTTGACACTAAATAAGCCACGAAAAAAAAGGAAAAAGCTACAAAAAAAGCTAGAAAAAGCTACTAACTATAATCTAAAACTATAAGAACATAACAAAGCTAAACCAATAGCTTGGACAAGAAATTCAATAACCTAAATAAGCCAAAACCATGAGCATATGATTGAAAATAGCGCACGAAATAGCTTAAAACACTGGAAGTGTAGAACTTTAACTTTAAAACCGAATAAGATAAGGAAACCAAAGCAAATTTCGTGGCTTATTATGGAAAAAAAAAGCCACAAATTAGATATACGCCACGAAATCAACCACTTAAGCACCTTGGCTGGGGGGGGGGAGGGTGACTTGATACATATATTATCCAATAACTTAATCCCATAAAAAACATAAGTGTCGCCGATCTCTCTGAATAAGCTAATAAGCCGAATAAGTATAAGTCAAAAGTAGAGAAGAAACAGAGAGAGAAACTAGAAGAGAAACAAAGAAGAAAGATTAGATTGGTAGAAAACACAGACAAATGTAACCAACAGTGCCAAGGATGATCCCTCTCCATGTGTGGAGAGGGTCCTATTATACCCTAGCCTACTAGAAGGGCGTGTGGGGCGTGTTTCTGACTGGGTTGTGGTTGGAGGGCCGGTTGGGGGGGGCTTACAGTGTATATACAGGCATTGAGGAGCCCATAACACGGACAATATTAGCTTAACGTCCAAGCCCGTTAATCCCATCTAAGCCTATTACATCACAAGACTTAATCTAAAAAAAGACAACCGTAAACATTCTTGTTTGACTTATAGAAACTAAGGCTAACAATATGCTACTTAATCCATTCATATTTGCATATTCAGGTTAATCAAGGCGTTGGAACGGAAAGATGCATAAAATGGTGATGTGTCGTTGTGTATGTGTTATTTATGTATCAAGTTTTACTATTTATTTTATGCCGACTATACCTAAAAACAACACTTTAACGGGCAGTGTACCCGGTCAAGATGTAGCTTCGTTGGTAAGTAGGGTGTCGATCACTAAGAGCGAGAGCGTTGATATCTAATTTATCAGTATTTTTGTTATCTATCTAATTTATGCAAAACCTAAAATAGTGATAGGGGGTTCAGCCTGAGAGACTAGCATGATTTTGGTGTCTAATCTAAGGTTTTGATGACAATTAACACACACAAGTTGATAGACAGAAGATAAAGAAGCGGTCAAGCCTTATGTAAGGAAAACAATATTAGCCATGTTTAATTAAATAGAACGATGGTTTGTTTATTTAGTGCAATGAATAACTTATCTCGAGGGTTATATCATTCCTAGACTTAGGCGGTACTTCTTCCTAAGAACTAGACACGTTGAATCCTGTCACAATTAAATGCATCCACATAAAGTATTTTATTTGTTGATTATAATCTATCTTAGGAGATTAATAATGATCTTGTTAAACCCCAGCCCATCGAGACTTTACTAACTTACTTGTAAATATGGAGAGCTATCCCAGACTCTTAGCCTACGCCCAAACAACACCGAAGTTGCAACGCATTAAATATGTAGGCATAGACCCAGTTGAATGATAGGTCGCTTAATTAAGCACGTAAATGAGTATAAATTGATAAACATAATCAACAAGCAACGGTGAATTAAGCATTCGAGATAAACACACCAAACATTATATTATCATAATCATGGCTAATACCTAAAGGTATTAGCCAATAGTCATTGCAACAATACACGAATTCATAGATGAAAGATTAAAGTAAAGAAAGATTACGCTAACCGAACGCGTATATAGAGTGTAAATGATTACAAGAGTTTTCCCATTGATTGAAGCACTTTGCAGGACCTTTTTGGATTCTTAGATCTTCTGGAAATCAAACTTGGTGGCTAAAAGCATACCCTAAATCGTATTTAGGGTTTGGTATTTATAGACTCTAAAAATTGGTCGATACGGCGTATTGGAACTCAATACGGCGTATCGGGATTGGTTGGCGTAGGCTCCACGAATAAAATATTCTAGAATTTTATTGAGCAGGTTTGGATACGCCATATCCACTTTTTAGATACGCCATATCCATTTTTAGATATGCCATATCCGCTAAAAATTTGTTTTTTTCTTGATTTTTGACCAAAGTATCATATACGGCGTATATACGGCGTATTCTTCAAAGTCAGGCAATGGTCTTGAGTTCTTTTGCCAATAAAAGCCAAGAAAACATGCCAAAAGAAGGAAATATGTGTGCTTTTGTGTCTCACTGTGCAGGAAAGGATAATAAAGTCAAAAAGAGCAAAAACGAGCAAAAACCGACAAGAAACGGAAGAGACAAGTACAAGAGAGAGATTTGAGGAAAATATCAAAGACGGATCAGCCGACAACAAGAAAAGAAAGTTAAAGCTCAATTATCAAGTGCCAAGGACCAATGTTGACAAGTTTCAAGATTACAAGGGTTTATTTGGAAGTTTCTAAATTCAAGGGACTAATCTTGCAAAAGATAAAAGTTGTTTATAAAGAGGAAAAAAAAAGAGAATGAAACTACAAGGGCCAGAGTTGTTAATTCCGAAAGTTAGTTTAACACTACATTGTGGAAATGAAACACAAGGACTACTTTTGCAATTTTCCCAAACTTTCAAACACTAAACGCGGCTAAACCTTTCCCTAACCGTCTTCCAACAAACTTTCCCGCCCAAAATCCCCAACAAACCCAACTCCCTTAAATCATCTTTCCCGTTTCTCTCCACAACTCTACCTCGTATTTACACCATCTCCACATCATCTTGCATACGTGGCAAGCTCTAATTGGTCCGAACACCTCACGATTTGGATCCAACGGCTTAGATTCAAGCTTACAAAGATCAATGGCTAGGATTGATTGAAGCTCTCATCATCTCTCTATAAATAGAAGCTCAAGCATTCAGATTTGGAGTTAGTTAATTTTTAGATTAGTTAATTTTTCAGTTTACTTTGTAAATTTTCCTTTTTAGCTAAAAGTTACTGTTCATTTAGTCGAATTAAGCATTTTAATCTTTCATTTCAGTCGTACTACTTGCTTCTTCTCTTGTACTTTTTACATAGACAGAGACAAAAGTTTTATATATGACAATAAGCTGATCATATGAGCATCTTTAGCAGGGAGGTAGTTTTGCTTTCAAAAACATTGAAGAAATGCACAAAGGAAATTAAACTGGAAGATTACAGTAGAAGTACATGAGATGTTAGAGATTTTTGAGTCAATGGATAGACAAGTTGATGAACAATCACAAAAACATAAAAAATTTCAAAAAGAATTTGATCGACTTTTGGAAGCATCCTTAGAAAGAGAAGTGATGTGTTTCAAAAGCTTTGAATTTATAAGACTGAAAATACCGGATAATTATATGGAAACATACGGGTAAAAGTATAACCTACGTATGTAGTATAATCTTTTTAGGTAAGACCAGGTCATTCCACAGGGATTTGAGTAGTGTTCAAATAATCATAAAGAAAGTAGACTTTAACAATTTTGAAAATAACTTTAGTTTTACCAATGATAATAAAGATGACTACTCGGATAGTTGAAAATAATTTATAAGTGTTGGAAATGATTTGACCTCGAAAATGGTACATTAATTTATAAAAGTGATTTCTCATCAGAAAACATTTTCACAAACTAACTTGGGTAACTCAAGACTTATATTTAGTTAACTAGACCAAATGTGTCACTCAAATAATCCAGTTACTATTATATCAAAAACTTATTTTGTTTATCAATTTACGAAAGTAGATTTCTCGCTTTATAACGATAGATCATAGACAAATCTTTAAAACTATATAGAACGTACCGGGTCTTTCGACCTATACCAATATGTCTATATAATTTAAGTTGATAAGCAAAGATGGACAAGATAAGATATAACAGGTTTGCAATACAAGCTTGAGATTAAAGAGATCAAGATCATACCAAAGGCTTATTCATTATCATAACATCACCGAGTAGTCATGAGAGATTTAGCCTCTCATGGCTAAGGAGTTCATAACAAAAGTAGACTTTACATAAACTTTCATTATTTCAACAACTAAGTAGGTAACCGTCTTCGTTCTTGATCCTTAGATCTTTTTTCTTCAAAGGTAGAGGTATTTCTTGGTGTTTTGGTGAAAGGATGAAATATGTGTGTGTGGGAGATGGTTTGTAGAATGAGAATGGATTGAGATTGGAATGCTTTGAGGATGAAAATTCGTCCTCAATTTATAGGAAAGTTTGGATGAAAAGTGTAGCGCACTTAGGAAAAAGTGCGAGGGACTTTGGGTGTTAATGCCGATTTTCTTACACAAAAATTCCCGTAAAAAAATTTACAAAACCGTCCCAAAAAAGAAAATATTCGGGAAAAAATTAACCCGTCCCAACGCAAATTTTTTTTTCCCGAATCGTACAAAAAAAGGAAATATCCGGGAAAAAATTAGTCAAAAAAAAAACCCAAAATAGCCTAAAATCTGACCCAAAGTAAAAAAAAAATAAATAGAAAACGGATCCTCACCTTTTAACTATTTACGATTTTCTTACACAAAAATTCCAGTAAAAAAATTTACAAAACCATCCCAAAAAAAGAAAATATTCGGGAAAAAATTAGCCGTCCCAACGCAAATTTTTTTCCCCGAATCATTAAAAAAAAGAAAATATTAAAAATTAGCCTCGCCATAACGTATCGCCAAAAAAAACCCCCCGAAACGTAAAAAAAAATATTATTCGGGAAAAAATTAGCCCCGCCGCAACGCGCGGGTTCTTTTGCTTGTTTTAAACAAGTCTCAGTATTGATATCAAGACCGGGGATATAGCCGGAAACAGGCTGGACTGTTGTAAGCAAGACCGGTTTATTAACCGGTCTCGATATGATTTCACATGGAGAGCAGTGTTGTAAATATCGGCCTTGGCGGCCGATATATCACCGATATATCGCTTATCGGTGGTCAGCCGATACGTTTTTTTCACTTATCGGTAAAAATCGGTTTTGGTCAAAATCGGTCAAAGTCGGTCAAAATCGGCCGATTTTTGGGTTTTTTTTTTGTATTTTGATTTTCTTGATCGTGATTTAATAAAATTATACAAAACTGAATTAAAACCACACATAATGTATATTTTACAACATATACATAAGATATATAGTTAAAAGTAATAAGAAGAGTAGGGATCCAGTGAGAAGTAAATTAAAATAAGAAGTGGTGAGAAGTGACTAAAACCACACATTTGAGATGCAACGACTTGCATTAGATGCATTTTTATTCATTTAGATGCACCATTTTGAGTTTCGAACGTTAATTTGATGCGTAGATGGTGCAAATTGATTTTCATGATTTTGGCACATGCAGAGAAACAAAAAACAAGAGAAAAAATGAAATGCATCTAATATACATATATGCATCTAATTAAAAGCTAGAAAACACATTATGATGCGTTATAATGCATCTAAGATTATAGAGATGCATCTAATTTAAGTCGGTGCATCTCGATTGTGTTTTAGGTTACTTCTTATCCTCTATATTATAGAAAAAACTTCTTATTTGATCCTAAATATATATATATTATTTATATTATCTATCTATACTTATATAGTTTATGATACATCATATATATATATATATATATATATATATATATATAGAAGCTGGATCGATTGAGAAGGTTTTTATTTTGAGAAGATTAAGAAGGTTTTCAAAAACGATAGATGTTTAACTTTGATTCAAGTTTTTCAAGCGTAGAACTCATTTTAATGCAATTTTAATTCAAAATGTGTAAAAAAATATTGAATCAATGTTAAAAATCTCTCATTTTGTGATATAACTACAATACTGAATCATCTGTACAGTTTTAATGAATCTTTACCATAACTCGATTTTAACAATGATTTGTGAATCAAATTTGTGATTTATAGATTCGATTCATTATTAAATGATGTTTACTTGTGAATCAAATAAAAAAATATGAATCAATTTGCTCAAACGAAGATTTCTCAATCTTCTCAAAATAAAAACCTTCTCAATGGAACCGGAGCCTATATATATATATATATATATAAATAATCAGAATTGAAAAATTCCCTAGATATAAACATGAAGATGATCAGAGACCGAGTGATTGGAGGATTGAAAACAAGCACGGGTCTTCACGATCTAAGTGGACTACGAGCTAGAAACGTAAAATACGTGGAATGACCGATCCTTTTTTGGATTCCTAACACACTTATTCATTATTACTACTAAACTAATATATTATTATTACTCCTAGGATAAACACGGGTTACCTCCCGAGAAGCGCTAGTTTATTAACGAGTCCCTAGCTTGACTCGCCCCTGAATTTAGTTGTCCTTGGGGGACAAATGGAGATCCGGGACATGCATAGCAGGGATGTCCCCTCCATAGTAGTGTTTGATTCGGTGCCCGTTTACCTTGAAGTTAGGACCGTCGGGTTGGGATAACTCAACGGTGTCATATGGAAATACTTCAGCAACCGTAAACGGTCTGGACCAACGGGATTTTAATTTGCTGAGAAAATCTTCAATCTAGAATTAAAAAGAAGAACACGATCACCGATATGGAATTCTCGGTTTTTGATCTTTGCATCGTGTATCTTCTTTGTCTTTTCTTTGTAGATCAAAGAATTCTCGTAGGCATGATCCCGAAGTTCATTTAATTCATTCAGTTGAACTTTTCGGTGATCACCCGCAGTCTTTAGATCAAAGTTAGCCCATTTCAAGGCCTAATAGGCTTTGTGCTCGAGCTCAATGAGGGGAAGATGACAGGCTTTTCTATATACCAGCTTATAAGGGGTACAACCGATAGGTGTCTTGAAAGCGGTACGAAAAGCCCACAAGGCGTCATCTAATTTATCAACCCATTTTGCTTGATGCTCGCCTACTGTCCTTTCTAATTTCCTTTTTAAACCACGATTGGACACCTCCACTGGCCACTAGTTTGAGGGTGATACGAGGTCGAAATCTTATGTGTAACACTGTATTTTTTAAGAACATTAGAAAATTGGTCGTTACAAAAATGCGTACCTCGATCACTAATAACGGCCCGTGGGTTTCCAAATCTAGAAAATAATTGTTTTAAGAATTTAACAACAACGCGGACGTCATTAGTAGGGAGCGCTTTCGCTTCAACCCATTTCGACACATAGTCAACACCACAAGTATATATCGGTTCCCTCGTGAAGACGGGAACGGGCCCATAAAGTCGATGCCCCACACGTCAAAGATCTCACAAATCTAAACAGGATTTTGAGGCATTTCGCCCCTCTGTGAAATTTTTACCTGACGTTGACATGAGTCACAGTGTGTGACCATGTCGTGGGCATCGCGGTATATGGTGGGCTAGAAGAAACCGGAGTCGAAAATGTTGGTAGAAATATTACGATATTTAATCTACACATTCTCTTCATGTTTTGGTGATGACAAACATGTAATTTACAACACATAACGTAAAGTGCTTAAGTTACTTGTGATCACAAATCATCAATGCATTCATATGACAACATCTCTCGACGTCTCAAGTCTGCTTCAATGAAGTTTGCACCCGACGTAAATCACTTAAGGTATGAATAAATAAATGCTTAATGCATTTCATGATCAAAGGAATTTTTATTCAACCTCACATTTTTTATAAAAATGTCACAAACATTTTTATATCTTTTACAAAACATTTTTAGATTTAAAAGAAATATTTTATTCAAATAAATATTTTAAATTCAAATTTTCTACCTAAAAACGGCAAACGATAGTTAAAAGTTTAACGTGAATAAATATTAGTTATTAATAGTTAAAGGACTAATATGCAAAACCAAGAAAAAAGAAAGTTTGGTTTTTTCTTTTCTTTCCTTGGGCCGGTCGAATACCCACTCCAAGAGGAGGTGGGATTGCTTGCTTGCTCACCAAGTCAAGAGGGCTATAAATAGAGGTCTTAGGGTCATTGTATGCTCATAACTTCAATAACTAAAATCCCTAAATCTCTCTTGGTGTTTGATCGGATCCAAACCCACAAAGGGTTTTCGGTTTTCTTCTTTTTCTTGTCCGGGGTGGCGTTACAAAAAAAAAAACCTTTAGGTTTTTGTTTTTGCGATTTAATCTCAAGAAGGTTTTTCATGTGTTAATTGATTCAAAGCCGAAGTGATCGTTTGGGTTTATACCTACTAGTATCGCATACACGTTGTTTGTAAGAACGTTATTGTGTGTGTTGACTGTAGAGGATTATTCTTTGATCCTTGGTGGTTTCGTGTGGTCATTATACACTAGCGTATATTAAATAAACTACATACGCGTATATTCAAGACCGGTGTAACGTTTACTATTAAGTGGTGTAACATTTCTTGCTAAAAGGTACATGTGTTCTTGAACCCTTGTTAATTATAAGTTCTATCGTGTTTAATCTTCCGCTGCATACTCGTGATTAATGGTTAAAAGATGTTAAAATTCAACAGTGGCATCACGAGCCGATCGTTTAGAATTTGTAATTACAAGAATATAAAATTCGACAAATTAGGTTTCTTGATTAATTTATTAAGCCCTATGGGCATTTTCATCCATAAAGATTCGATCTTTACATTAAAGATTTGATCTTTATTGGTTAATAAAATTAATTAGACGAATCTAGGTTGTATGAAATTTTATATGATTAAAACTTGATGTGTTTAATAGTTAATTAATCGGTTTTTAATCTTTATTAATTGTTAATGGACATTCATGATAAATCCATGCAAATTTATCATAAATTGATATGTGATATGATCTTGTTAATTGTTAAATTGGCTATTTATGCAAACATGATGTTCAAGATTAAACATAGACATCTAAATATATTTGGTAAGATCCACGACTTTAAAAGCTAGGGAAGACCTTAGCCATGTCTTAATGGGGCCTAAAATATTGGAAATTTTTATGTGCTATGTGGTGTATGTTCATATATGGCTTACACAATCGATCATATCGATGTATGTGGCCAGAGTCATTGGATGAAAGAGCCTTATATGGACATATGCATTAAATTAATTATTAGATAATTTGGATCATATTGAACGTTTGCATGACTTAATTGTTAAGTAATTGAAATAAATGTTATATGTATTAGTTGCATGTTTATATTGTTTTATTTTAACTTCTTGACTTGTGAGAAATTAAAAAGGGTTTTCGAAAATAAATATAAACATGACTAATAACTATAAAATAAGATTTATTATGGACTATTTATTTCGAAGTCTTATGTGTCAAACGGGTGTGGTTATCTATAATTTTGCGCTTAGAAACGTGACTTCCCACGACGAGACTTGAAATTCAATAGTTCATAATGTGTTTTTAAAATTTAAGGATTCTATATTTATCAATGACGTAATTTGCAAAAATACTATTTAGTTGCAAGGATAAGGTTCGGGGAGACTCATCAAGACCTCGGTCTTATAGATACCATTACCCTATAATACCTGACTACATTGTAGTTTCCTTACCTTGCATACTATTTAGGAAGTCACGAATGGTCTAGGGTTTGAATGATTTTAACCATTATTTAATCTTTTCCCGCGATAAAATATAAAATCGTTAAATTTTTTAAAACACGTTGAATCGTCAATTTTAAAAGGTAACACTATTTATACATTAGATGTATAGAAAATGAGTGATACCGTAATAAGTTACTTAATTGAGTAAAGTATTTATTAAAATCTATGATACGAAGATGTATGCATGCTTCTTCGTACATATTTGTCACGACAAATATAAATACCCTTTTAAATAAGTTATTTCCATCCAATTTGTAAGAACACTTGCAGATGCTTTTTACTATGCGTGAGACGTGTGTAGATCATAATCCCAAGGTGATTATACACTTTTTCGTGAGACGTTAGTGTTACATAATCACAGTTCTTCTTGATTGGACGACTTAATCAATTTAGTGGTAAGACCCTAAATTTGAGACATAGATGGGATGAAACATGCTTACTAGTATATTATTGTAATAAAGTAAGTCCCATATGGTTCTAGGAATTGCACTGGCGGCAATTATTGATCGTCAATTACCTTTTGAATACACCATCGCTAGCAGATCAACTGATGTGGTGGTGGTATGGCAAGTAGGGTCCTAACCTGTTAAAAATTAATTGTTTATTTGATTAAACTTGGGTAGTTAATTTTCTTCAAGGAGTATTATCGAAAATACTAATTTTTGAACTTTAACTATGTTTTGTAGATGGCATTACCTGTTCAAAACGTAAACCATTCGGCTTTCAGGTCGATGTTTGAAAGAGAAAAATTTTCTGGAAATAATTTCAATGACTGGCTTCGTCGACTTAAGTTAGTCTTGAGAGTCGAAAAGAAGATGTTTGTCATTGAACAGCCTATACCTCCTGCTCCTGCAGTTGATTCTGAAGCAAATGTGCTTGCAGAATGGAATGCTATATATGATGCTTATAATGAGGTGGCTTGTCTTATGCTTGGGAGTATGACTCTTGAACTTCATAGACAATTTGAAAATTATTCACCTTATGATATGCTTCAGGAACTTAAATCTATGTTTGAGAAACAAGCTGGAGTTGAGAGGTTTGGCCTAATTTAAACTTTCCATGCTCGCAAACATGAGGAGGGTAAACCAGTTGGTGCATATGTTCTTAAAATGAAAGACTATATGGAGCAACTGGAACGTCTTGGTTATGTGCTCCCACAGGATGTTAGTGTTGGTTTAATCTTGAATGGCATCACTAGTGATTTTACTGGATTTGTGAGAAATTACAATATGCATAACATGGGGAAGACAATTGGTGAACCACATGCTATGCTTATTGAGTATGAAAAAGGTTTACCTAAAAAGGATGAGACGCCACAAGTAATGATGATTAAAGGTGGTAAAATCCAGAAAGCCAATAAGAAATCGCTTAAAGCTAAAGGTAAGGGTAAAGCTAATGGCAAGGGAAAGGATAAACACGGTTATATCTCTAAGCCTAAAAACCCTAAACCTACTGCTAAAGAGCACCCAGCTAAGGATGACACCTGCCACCACTGCAAGGAGGTGGGTCATTGGAAGAGGAATTGTCCTGTATTTCTTGCTGAGTTGTTGAAGAAAAAGAAGCAAGTTGGCACTGCCAGTTCTTCAGGTATCTTCACAATAGAATTATTTGCTTTCCCTAATAAATCCTGGGTGTATGACACTGGTTGTGGTACTCACGTTTGTATTACAAAACAGGGGTTTAGAGAAGCAAGGAAGCTGAAACAAGGAGCACTCTATTTGTACGTGGGCAATGGTGTTCGTGCACAAGTAGAAGCTATTGGAAGTTTTGACTTAGTTTTGCCTAATGGCCTAGTGATTTGTTTAGACAATTGTCATTATGCACCTTCTATAACTAGAGGTGTTGTTTCAGTTCACCGTTTGGTAGAAAATGGATTTGTCCAGTGTTTTATGGATTTTGGAATTTCAGTTTCAAAGAATGGTGTTCTTTATTTTAATGATGTTTCTCGTAATGGTATTTATGAAATTGATATGCATGATCTTGTACCAAATATTAATTCTATTTATAATGTTAGTAATAAAAGAGTTAAGCATAACTTGGACTCCACTTATCTATGGCACTGTCGTCTTGCTCATATAAACAAGAAACGTATTAAACAGCTGCAACAAGACGGGCTGTTAAAATCAACGGATGATGAATCTTGTTTATCTGGCAAGATGACAAAGAAACCTTTTCTTCATAGTAACAAAAGGGCAAAAGATCTTCTTGGAATAATACATACTAACGTATGTGGTCCACTTAGACATGTGTCAAGACAAAGTGCTAGCTACTTCATTACATTCACAGATGATTATAGTCGTTATTGTTATGTTTATCTTCTTAAACATAAACATGAGGTCTATGAAATGTTTAAAGTGTTTAAAAATGAAGTTGAAAATTAACTCGGGAAGA
Source organism: Tanacetum coccineum (assembly GCA_026074375.1). Taxonomy (NCBI): domain Eukaryota; kingdom Viridiplantae; phylum Streptophyta; class Magnoliopsida; order Asterales; family Asteraceae; genus Tanacetum; species Tanacetum coccineum. The sequence continues at coordinate 289 of BQNB010126500.1, read as the reverse complement.
CCATTAAGGCAATACGATCAGATCGGGGAGGCGAATACATAAGCCAAGAGTTTAAAGATTATCTAAAAGCTAATGGAACTGTTCAACATCTTACTCCTCCATACACACCACAACATAATGGAGTGTCTGAGAGGAGAAACGGTACTTTATTAGACATGGTGTGATCTATGATGAATCTTACAACTCTGCCTTTATCCTTTTAGGATAATGCTCTAGAGTCTGCAACACGCATTCTCAATATAGTTCCAACAAAGAAGGTAGATAAGACACCATATGAACTGTGGTATGG